>CAUYWW010000088.1:95200-333200 GCA_963576845.1 Megachile leachella
GATAATAACTGCATAATATGGGTAATAATGCATGTTATATTGATGATAATAAAAGTAATACGTATATTTATTATAGTTCTAGCGATAATAACTGCATAATATGGGTAATAATGCATGTTATATTGATAATAATATAAGTAATAAGTATAATTATTACAGTTCTATCGTTAATAACTGCATAATATTGGTAATAATGCATGTTATGTTGATGATAATAAAAGTAATACGTATATTTATTATAGTTCTAGCGATAATAACTGCATAATATGGGTAATAATGCATGTTATATTGATAATATTGGGAGTAATAAGTATAATTATTATAGTTCTAGCGATAATAATAGTAAAATATGGCAAATAGTGCATGTAATATTGATAATAATAAAAGTAATAAGTATATTTATTACAGTTCTATCCAAAACAACTGCATAATATGGGTAATAATGCATGTTATATTGATGATAATAAAAGTAATACGTATATTTATTATAGTTCTAGCGATAATAACTGCATAATATGGGTAATAATGCATGTTATATTGATAATAATATAAGTAATAAGTATAATTATTACAGTTCTAGCGATAATAACTGCATTATACGGGTAATAATGCATGTTATATTGATAATATCGGGAGTCATAAGTATAATTATTATAGTTCTAGCGATAATAATAGTAAAATATGGCTAATAGTGCATGTTATATTGATAATACTAAAAGTAATAAGTATATTTATTATGGTTCTATCGATAATAACTGCATAATATGGGTAATAATGCATGTTATATTGATGATAATAAAAGTAATACGTATATTTATTATAGTTCTAGCGATAATAACTGCATAATATGGGTAATAATGCATGTCATATTGCTAATGATATAAGTAATAAGTATATATATTACAGTTCTAGCGATAATAACTGCATTATACGGGTAATAATGCATGTTATATTGATAATAATAAAAGTAATAAGTATATTTATTATAGTTCTATCGATAATAACTGCATAATATGGGTAATAATGCATGTTATATTGATAATATCGGGAGTAATAAGTATAATTATTGCAGTTCTAGCGATAATACTAGTAAAATATATCTAAGAGTGCCTGTTATATTGATAATATCGGGAGTAATGAGTATAATTATTATAGTTCTAGCGATAATAATAGTAAAATATGGCTAATAGTACATGTTATACTGATAATAATAAAAGTAATAAGTATATTTATTATACTTCTGTCGATAATAACTGCATTATATGGGTAATCATGCATGTTATATTGATGATAATAAAAGTAATACGTATATTTATTATAGTTCTAGCGATAATAACTGCATAATATGGGTAATAATGCATGTTATATTCATAATAATATAAGTAATAAGTATAATTATTACAGTTCTAGCGATAATAACTGCATAATATGGGCAATAATGCATGTTATATTGATGATGATGAAAGTAGTAAGTATATTTATTACAGTCCTAGCGATAATAACTGCATTATACGCGTAATAATGAATGTTATATTGATAATATCGGGAGTAATAAGTATAATTATTATAGTTCTAGCGATAATAATAGTAAAATATGGCTATTAGTGCCTGTTATATTGATAATAATAAAAGTAATAAGTATATTCATTATACTTCTGTCGATAATAACTGCATTATATGGGTAATAATGCATGTTATATTGATAATAATATAAGTAATAAGTATAATTATTACAGTTCTAGCGATAATAACTGCATAATATGGGTAATAATGCACGTTATATTGCTAATAATATAAGTAATAAGTATAATAATTACAGTTCTAGCGATAATAACTGCATTATATGGGTAATAATGCATGTTATATTGATAATCTCGGGAGTAATAAGTACAGTTATTATAGTTCTAGCGATAATAATAGTACAATATGGCTAATAGTGCATGTTATATTGATAATAATAAAAGTAATAAGTATATTTATTATACTTCTGTCGATAATAACTGCATTATATGGGTAATAATGCATGTTATATTGATAATAATATAAGTAATAAGTATATCTATTACAGTTCTATCGTTAATAACTGCATAATATTGGAAATAATGCATGTAATGTTGATGATAATAAAAGTAATACGTATATTTATTATAGTTCCAGCGATAATAACTGCATAATATGGGTAATAATGCATGTTATACTGATAATATCGGGAGTAATGAGTATAATTATTATAGTTCTAGCGATAATAATAGTAAAATATGGCTAATAGTACATGTTATACTGATAATAATAAAAGTAATAAGTATATTTATTATACTTCTGTCGATAATAACTGCATTATATGGGTAATCATGCATGTTATATTGATGATAATAAAAGTAATACGTATATTTATTATAGTTCTAGCGATAATAACTGCATAATATGGGTAATAATGCATGTTATATTGATAATAATATAAGTAATAAGTATAATTATTACAGTTCTAGCGATAATAACTGCATTATACGGGTAATAATGCATGTTATATTGATAATATCGGGAGTAATAAGTATAATTATTACAGTTCCAGCGATAATACTAGTAAAATATATCTAACAGTGCCTGTTATATTGGTAATAATAATAGTAATAAGTATATTTATTATACTTCTGTCGATAATACCTGCATTATATGGGTAATAATGCATGTTATATTGATAATATCGGGAGTAATAAGTATAATTATTATAGTTCTAGCGATAATAATAGTAAAATATATCTAACAGTGCATGTTATATTGATAATAATAATAGTAATAAGTATATTTATTATACTTCTGTCGATAATACCTGCATTATATGGGTAATAATGCATGTTATATTGATAATATCGGGAGTAATAAGTATAATTATTACAGTTCTAGCGATAATACTAGTAAAATATATCTAAGAGTGCCTGTTATATTGATAATATCGGGAGTAATGAGTATAATTATTATAGTTCTAGCGATAATAATAGTAAAATAGGGCTAATAGTACATGTTATACTGATAATAATAAAAGTAATAAGTATATTTATTATACTTCTGTCGATAATAACTGCATTATATGGGTAATCATGCATGTTATATTGATGATAATAAAAGTAATACGTATATTTATTATAGTTCTAGCGATAATAACTGCATAATATGGGTAATAATGCATGTTATATTTATAATAATATAAGTAGTAAGTATAATTATTACAGTTCTAGCGATAATAACTGCAATTTACGGGTAATACTGCACGTTATATTGCTAATAATATAAGTAATAAGTATAATTATTACAGTTCTAGCGATAATACTAGTAAAATATATCTAACAGTGCCTGTTATATTGATAATAATAATAGTAATAAGTATATTTATTATACTTCTGTCGATAATACCTGCATTATATGGGTAATAATGCATGTTATATTGATAATATCGGGAGTAATAAGTATAATTATTATAGTTCTAGCGATAATAATAGTAAAATATATCTAACAGTGCCTGTTATATTGATAATAATAATAGTAATAAGTATATTTATTATACTTCTGTCGATAATACCTGCATTATATGGGTAATAATGCATGTTATATTGATAATATCGGGAGTAATAAGTATAATTATTACAGTTCTAGCGATAATACTAGTAAAATATATCTAAGAGTGCCTGTTATATTGATAATATCGGGAGTAATGAGTATAATTATTATAGTTCTAGGGATAATAATAGTAAAATAGGGCTAATAGTACATGTTATACTGATAATAATAAAAGTAATAAGTATATTTATTATACTTCTGTCGATAATAACTGCATAATATGGGTAATCATGCATGTTATATTGATGATAATAAAAGTAATACGTATATTTATTATAGTTCTAGCGATAATAACTGCATAATATGGGTAATAATGCATGTTATATTTATAATAATATAAGTAGTAAGTATAATTATTACAGTTCTAGCGATAATAACTGCATAATATGGGCAATAATGCATGTTATATTGATGATGATGAAAGTAGTAAGTATATTTATTACAGTCCTAGCGATAATAACTGCATTATACGCGGAATAATGAATGTTATATTGATAATATCGGGAGTAATAAGTATAATTATTATAGTTCTAGCGATAATAATAGTAAAATATGGCTATTAGTGCCTGTTATATTGATAATAATAAAAGTAATAAGTATATTCATTATACTTCTGTCGATAATAACTGCATTATATGGGTAATAATGCATGTTATATTGATAATAATATAAGTAATAAGTATAATTATTACAGTTCTAGCGATAATAACTGCATAATATGGGTAATAATGCACGTTATATTGCTAATAATATAAGTAATAAGTATAATAATTACAGTTCTAGCGATAATAACTGCATTATATGGGTAATAATGCATGTTATATTGATAATCTCGGGAGTAATAAGTACAGTTATTATAGTTCTAGCGATAATAATAGTACAATATGGCTAATAGTGCATGTTATATTGATAATAATAAAAGTAATAAGTATATTTATTATACTTCTGTCGATAATAACTGCATTATATGGGTAATAATGCATGTTATATTGATAATAATATAAGTAATAAGTATATCTATTACAGTTCTATCGTTAATAACTGCATAATATTGGAAATAATGCATGTAATGTTGATGATAATAAAAGTAATACGTATATTTATTATAGTTCTAGCGATAATAACTGCATAATATGGGTAATAATGCATGTTATATTGATAATAATATAAGTAATAAGTATAATTATTACAGTTCTAGCGATAATAACTGCATTATACGGGTAATAATGCATGTTATATTGATAATATCGGGAGTAATAAGTATAATTATTACAGTTCCAGCGATAATACTAGTAAAATATATCTAACAGTGCCTGTTATATTGATAATAATAATAGTAATAAGTATATTTATTATACTTCTGTCGATAATACCTGCATTATATGGGTAATAATGCATGTTATATTGATAATATCGGGAGTAATAAGTATAATTATTATAGTTCTAGCGATAATAATAGTAAAATATATCTAACAGTGCCTGTTATATTGATAATAATAATAGTAATAAGTATATTTATTATACTTCTGTCGATAATACCTGCATTATATGGGTAATAATGCATGTTATATTGATAATATCGGGAGTAATAAGTATAATTATTACAGTTCTAGCGATAATACTAGTAAAATATATCTAAGAGTGCCTGTTATATTGATAATATCGGGAGTAATGAGTATAATTATTATAGTTCTAGCGATAATAATAGTAAAATAGGGCTAATAGTACATGTTATACTGATAATAATAAAAGTAATAAGTATATTTATTATACTTCTGTCGATAATAACTGCATTATATGGGTAATCATGCATGTTATATTGATGATAATAAAAGTAATACGTATATTTATTATAGTTCTAGCGATAATAACTGCATAATATGGGTAATAATGCATGTTATATTTATAATAATATAAGTAGTAAGTATAATTATTACAGTTCTAGCGATAATAACTGCAATTTACGGGTAATACTGCACGTTATATTGCTAATAATATAAGTAGTAAGTATAATTATTACAGTTCTAGCGATAATAACTGCATAATATGGGTAATAATGCATGTTATATTTATAATAATATAAGTAGTAAGTATAATTATTACAGTTCTAGCGATAATAACTGCAATTTACGGGTAATACTGCACGTTATATTGCTAATAATATAAGTAATAAGTATAATTATTACAGTTCTAGCGATAATAACTCCATTATATGGGTAATAATGCATGTTATATTGATAATAATATAATAAGTATATTTATTGTAGTTCTATCGATAATAACTGCATAATATGGGTAATAGTGCATGTTATATTGATGATAATAAAAGTATAAAGTATACTTATTATAGTTCTAGCGATTATAACTGCATAATATGCGTTATAATGCATGTTATATTGATAATAATATAAGTAATAAGTATAATTATTACAGTTCTGGCGATAATAACTGCATTATATGGGTAATAATGCACGTTATATTGCTAATAATATAAGTAATAAGTATAATTAATACAGTTCTAGCGATAATAACTGCATTATACGGGTAATAATGCATGTTATATTGATAATAATAAAAGTAATAAGCATATTTATTATAGTTCTATCGATAATAACTGCATTATATGGGTAATAATGCATGTTATATTGATAATATCGGGAGTAGTAAGTATATTTATTATACTTCTGTCGATAATACCTGCATTATATGGGTAATAATGCATGTTATATTGATAATAATAAAAGTAATAAGAATATTTATTATAGTTCTATCGATAATAACTGCAAAATATGGGTAATAATGCATGTTATATTGATGATAATGGAAGTAGTAAGTATATTTATTACAGTTCTAGCGATAATAACTGCATTATATGCGTAATAATGCATGTTATATTGATAATATCGAGAGTAATAAGTATAATTATTATAGTTCTACCGATAATAATAGTAAAATATGGCTAATAGTGCATGTTATATTGATAATAATAAAAGTAATACGTATATTTATTATAGTTCTATCGATAATAACTGCATAATATGGGTAATAATGCATGTTATATTGATGATAATAAAAGTAATGCGTATATTTATTATAGTTCTAGCGATAATAACTGCATAATATGGGTAATAATGCATGTTATATTGATAATAATATAAGTAATAAGTATAATTATTACGGTTCTGGCGATAATAACTGCATTATATGGGTAATAATGCACGTTATATTGCTAATAGTATAAGTACTAAGTATAATTATTACAGTTCTAGCGATAATAACTCCATTATATGGCTAATAATGCATGTTATATTGATAATAATATAAGTAATAAGTATAATTATTATAGTTCTAGCGATAATAATAGTAAAATATGGCTAATAGTGCATGTTATATTGATAATAATAAAAGTAACACGTATATTTATTATAGTTCTATCGATAATAACTGCATAATATGGGTAATAATGCATGTTATATTGATGATAATAAAAGTAATGCGTATATTTATTATAGTTCTAGCGATAATAACTGCATAATATGGGTAATAATGCATGTTATATTGATAATAATATAAGTAATAAGTATAATTATTACAGTTCTGGTGATAATAACTGCATTATATGGGTAATAATGCACGTTATATTGCTAATAGTATAAGTACTAAGTATAATTATTACAGTTCTAGCGATAATAACTCCATTATATGGCTAATAATGCATGTTATATTGATAATAATATAAGTAGTAAGTATAATTATTATAGTTGTAGCGATAATAATAGTAAAATATGGCTAATAGTGCATGTTATATTGATAATAATAAAAGTAATAAGTATATTTATTATAGTTCTATCGATAATAACTGCATAATATGGGTAATAATGCATGTTATATTGATGATAATAAAAGTAATACGTATATTTATTATAGTTCTAGCGATAATAACTGCATAATATGGGTAATAATGCATGTTATATTGATAATAATATAAGTGATAAATATAATTATTACAGTTCTGGCGATAATAACTGCATTATACTGGTAATAATGCATGTTATATTGATAATAATAAAAGTAATAAGTATATTTATTATAGTTCTATCGATAATAACTGCATAATGTGGGTAATAATGCATGTTATATTGATAATATCGGGAGTAATAAGTATAATTACTACAGTTCAAGCGATAATACTAGTAAAATATATCTAACAGTGCCTGTTATATTGATAATATCGCGAGTAATAAGTATAATTATTATAGTTCTAGCGATAATAATAGTAAAATATGGCTAATAGTACATGTTATACTGATAATAATAAAAGTAATAAGTATATTTACTATACTTCTGTCGATAATAACTGCATTATATGGGTAATAATGCATGTTATATTGATAATATCGGGGGCAGTAAGTATAATTATTACAGTTCTAGCGATAATAACTGCATTATATGAGTAATAATGGATGTTATATTGATAATATCGGGAGTAATATGTATAATTATTACAGTTCTAGCGATAATACTATTAAAATATGGCTAAGAGTGCCTGTTATATTGATAATAATATAAGTAATAAGTATATCTATTACAGTTCTATCGTTAATAACTGCATAATATTGGAAATAATGCATGTAATGTTGATGATAATAAAAGTAATACGTATATTTATTATAGTTCTAGCGATAATAACTGCATAATATGGGTAATAATGCATGTTATATTTATAATAATATAAGTAGTAAGTATATTTATTATACTTCTGTCGATAATAACTGCATTATATGGGTAATAATGCATGTTATATTGATGATAATAAAAGTAATGCGTATATTTATTATAGTTCTAGCGATAATAACTGCATAATATGGGTAATAATGCACGTTATATTGCTAATAATATAAGTAATAAGTATAATAATTACAGTTCTAGCGATAATAACTGCATTATATGGGTAATAATGCATGTTATATTGATAATCTCGGGAGTAATAAGTACAGTTATTATAGTTCTAGCGATAATAATAGTACAATATGGCTAATAGTGCATGTTATATTGATAATAATAAAAGTAATAAGTATATTTATTATACTTCTGTCGATAATAACTGCATTATATGGGTAATAATGCATGTTATATTGATAATAATATAAGTAATAAGTATATTTATTATACTTCTGTCGATAATAACTGCATTATATGGGTAATCATGCATGTTATATTGATGATAATAAAAGTAATAAGTATATTTATTATAGTTCTAGCGATAATAACTGCATAATATGGGTAATAATGCATGTTATATTGATAATAATATAAGTAATAAGTATAATTATTACAGTTCTAGCGATAATAACTGCATTATACGGGTAATAATGCATGTTATATTGATAATATCGGGAGTAATAAGTATAATTATTACAGTTCCAGCGATAATACTAGTAAAATATATCTAACAGTGCCTGTTATATTGATAATAATAATAGTAATAAGTATATTTATTATACTTCTGTCGATAATACCTGCATTATATGGGTAATAATGCATGTTATATTGATAATATCGGGAGTAATAAGTATAATTATTATAGTTCTAGCGATAATAATAGTAAAATATATCTAACAGTGCCTGTTATATTGATAATAATAATAGTAATAAGTATATTTATTATACTTCTGTCGATAATACCTGCATTATATGGGTAATAATGCATGTTATATTGATAATATCGGGAGTAATAAGTATAATTATTACAGTTCTAGCGATAATACTAGTAAAATATATCTAAGAGTGCCTGTTATATTGATAATATCGGGAGTAATGAGTATAATTATTATAGTTCTAGCGATAATAATAGTAAAATAGGGCTAATAGTACATGTTATACTGATAATAATAAAAGTAATAAGTATATTTATTATACTTCTGTCGATAATAACTGCATTATATGGGTAATCATGCATGTTATATTGATGATAATAAAAGTAATACGTATATTTATTATAGTTCTAGCGATAATAACTGCATAATATGGGTAATAATGCATGTTATATTTATAATAATATAAGTAGTAAGTATAATTATTACAGTTCTAGCGATAATAACTGCAATTTACGGGTAATACTGCACGTTATATTGCTAATAATATAAGTAATAAGTATAATTATTACAGTTCTAGCGATAATAACTGCATAATATGGGCAATCATGTATGTTATATTAATGATAATGAAAGTAGTAAGTATATTTATTACAGTCCTAGCGATAATAACTGCATTATATGCGTAATAATGCATGTTATATTGATAATAACGGGAGTAATAAGTATAATTATTATAGTTCTAGCGATAATAATAGTAAAATATGGCTATTAGTGCCTGTTATATTGATAATAATAAAAGTAATAATTATATTTATTATACTTCTGTCGATAATAACTGCATTATATGGGTAACAATGCATGTTATATTGATAATAGTATAAGTAATAAGTATAATTATTACAGTTCTAGCGACAATAACTCCATTATATGGGTAATAATGCATGTTATATTGATAATAATATGAGTAATAAGTATAATTATTACAGTTCTAGCGATAATAACTGCATAATATGGGTAATAATGCACGTTATATTGCTAATAATATAAGTAATAAGTATAATTATTACAGTTCTAGCGATAATAACTCCATTATATGGGTAATAATGCATGTTATATTGATAATAATATAATAAGTATATTTATTGTAGTTCTATCGATAATAACTGCATAATATGGGTAATAGTGCATGTTATATTGATGATAATAAAAGTATTAAGTATACTTATTATAGTTCTAGCGATTATAACTGCATAATATGCGTTATAATGCATGTTATATTGATAATAATATAAGTAATAAGTATAATTATTACAGTTCTGGCGATAATAACTGCATTATATGGGTAATAATGCACGTTATATTGCTAATAATATAAGTAATAAGTATAATTAATACAGTTCTAGCGATAATAACTGCATTATACGGGTAATAATGCATGTTATATTGATAATAATAAAAGTAATAAGCATATTTATTATAGTTCTATCGATAATAACTGCATTATATGGGTAATAATGCATGTTATATTGATAATATCGGGAGTAGTAAGTATATTTATTATACTTCTGTCGATAATACCTGCATTATATGGGTAATAATGCATGTTATATTAATAATAATAAAAGTAATAAGAATATTTATTATAGTTCTATCGATAATAACTGCAAAATATGGGTAATAATGCATGTTATATTGATGATAATGGAAGTAGTAAGTATATTTATTACAGTTCTAGCGATAATAACTGCATTATATGCGTAATAATGCATGTTATATTGATAATATCGAGAGTAATAAGTATAATTATTATAGTTCTACCGATAATAATAGTAAAATATGGCTAATAGTGCATGTTATATTGATAATAATAAAAGTAACACGTATATTTATTATAGTTCTATCGATAATAACTGCATAATATGGGTAATAATGCATGTTATATTGATGATAATAAAAGTAATGCGTATATTTATTATAGTTCTAGCGATAATAACTGCATAATATGGGTAATAATGCATGTTATATTGATAATAATATAAGTAATAAATATAATTATTACAGTTCTGGCGATAATAACTGCATTATACTGGTAATAATGCATGTTATATTGATAATAATAAAAGTAATAAGTATATTTATTATAGTTCTATCGATAATAACTGCATAATGTGGCTAATAATGCATGTTATATTGATAATATCGGGGGCAGTAAGTATAATTATTACAGTTCTAGCGATAATAACTGCATTATATGGGTAATAATGGATGTTATATTGATAATATCGGGAGTAATATGTATAATTATTACAGTTCTAGCGATAATACTAGTAAAATATGGCTAAGAGTGCCTGTTATATTGATAATAATAAAAGTAATAAGTATATTTATTATACTTCTGTCGATAATAACTGCATTATATGGGTAATAATGCATGTTATATTGATGATAATAAAAGTAATGCGTATATTTATTATAGTTCTAGCGATAATAACTGCATAATATGGGTAATAATGCATGTTATATTGAGAATAATATAAGTAATAAGTATAATTATTACAGTTCTGGCGATAATAACTGCATTACATGGGTAATAATGCACGTTATATTGCTAATAATATAAGTAATAAGTATAATTATTACAGTTCTAGCGATAATAACTGCATAATATGGGTAATAATGCATGTTATATTGATAATAATATAAGTAATAAGCATATTTATTATAGTTCTATCGATAATAACTGCATTATATGGGTAATAATGCATGTTATATTGATAATATCGGGAGTAATAAGTATAATTATTACAGTTCCAGCGATAATACTAGTAAAATATATCTAAGAGTGCCTGTTATATTGATAATAATAATAGTAATAAGTATATTTATTATACTTCTGTCGATAATACCTGCATTATATGGGTAATAATGCATGTTATATTGATAATATCGGGAGTAATAAGTATAATTATTATAGTTCTAGCGATAATAATAGTAATATATGGCTAATAGTGCATGTTATATTGATAATAATAAAAGTAATAAGTATATTTATTATACTTCTGTCGATAATAACTGCATTATATGGGTAATAATGCATGTTATATTGATAATAATATAAGTAATAAGTATATCTATTACAGTTCTATCGTTAATAACTGCATAATATTGGAAATAATGCATGTTATATTGATAATAATAAAAGTAATAAGAATATTTATTATAGTTCTATCGATAATAACTGCAAAATATGGGTAATAATGCATGTTATATTGATGATAATGGAAGTAGTAAGTATATTTATTACAGTTCTAGCGATAATAACTGCATTATATGCGTAATAATGCATGTTATATTGATAATATCGAGAGTAATAAGTATAATTATTATAGTTCTACCGATAATAATAGTAAAATATGGCTAATAGTGCATGTTATATTGATAATAATAAAAGTAATACGTATATTTATTATAGTTCTATCGATAATAACTGCATAATATGGGTAATAATGCATGTTATATTGATGATAATAAAAGTAATGCGTATATTTATTATAGTTCTAGCGATAATAACTGCATAATATGGGTAATAATGCATGTTATATTGATAATAATATAAGTAATAAGTATAATTATTACGGTTCTGGCGATAATAACTGCATTATATGGGTAATAATGCTCGTTATATTGCTAATAGTATAAGTACTAAGTATAATTATTACAGTTCTAGCGATAATAACTCCATTATATGGCTAATAATGCATGTTATATTGATAATAATATAAGTAATAAGTATAATTATTATAGTTCTAGCGATAGTAATAGTAAAATATGGCTAATAGTGCATGTTATATTGATAATAATAAAAGTAACACGTATATTTATTATAGTTCTATCGATAATAACTGCATAATATGGGTAATAATGCATGTTATATTGATGATAATAAAAGTAATGCGTATATTTATTATAGTTCTAGCGATAATAACTGCATAATATGGGTAATAATGCATGTTATATTGATAATAATATAAGTAATAAGTATAATTATTACAGTTCTGGTGATAATAACTGCATTATATGGGTAATAATGCACGTTATATTGCTAATAGTATAAGTACTAAGTATAATTATTACAGTTCTAGCGATAATAACTCCATTATATGGCTAATAATGCATGTTATATTGATAATAATATAAGTAATAAGTATAATTATTATAGTTGTAGCGATAATAATAGTAAAATATGGCTAATAGTGCATGTTATATTGATGATAATAAAAGTAATGCGTATATTTATTATAGTTCTAGCGATAATAACTGCATAATATGGGTAATAATGCATGTTATATTGATAATAATATAAGTAATAAATATAATTATTACAGTTCTGGCGATAATAACTGCATTATATGGGTAATAATGCACGTTATATTGCTAATAATATAAGTAATAAGTATAATTATTACAGTTCTAGCGATAATAACTGCATTATACGGGTAATAATGCATGTTATATTGATAATAATAAAAGTAATAAGTATATTTATTATAGTTCTGTCGATAATACCTGCATTATATGGGTAATAATGCATGTTATATTGATAATAATAAAAGTAATAAGAATATTTATTATAGTTCTATCGATAATAACTGCATAATATGGGTAATAATGCATGTTATATTGATGATAATGGAAGTAGTAAGTATATTTATTACAGTTCTAGCGATAATAACTCCATTATATGGCTAATAATGCATGTTATATTGATAATATCGGGGGCAGTAAGTATAATTATTACAGTTCTAGCGATAATAACTGCATTATATGGGTAATAATGGATGTTATATTGATAATATCGGGAGTAATAAGTATAATTATTACAGTTCTAGCGATAATACTAGTAAAATATGGCTAAGAGTGCCTGTTATATTGATAATAATAGAAGTAATGAGTATATTTATTATAATTCTGTCGATAATAACTGCATTATATGGGTAATAATGGATGTTATATTGATAATATCGGGAGTAATATGTATAATTATTACAGTTCTAGCGATAATACTAGTAAAATATGGCTAAGAGTGCCTGTTATATTGATAATAATAAAAGTAATAAGTATATTTATTATACTTCTGTCGATAATAACTGCATTATATGGGTAATAATGCATGTTATATTGATGATAATAAAAGTAATGCGTATATTTATTATAGTTCTAGCGATAATAACTGCATAATATGGGTAATAATGCATGTTATATTGATAATAATATAAGTAATAAGTATAATTATTACAGTTCTGGCGATAATAACTGCATTATATGGGTAATAATGCACGTTATATTGCTAATAATATAAGTAATAAGTATAATTATTACAGTTCTAGCGATAATAACTGCATTATACGGGTAATAATGCATGTTATATTGATAATAATAAAAGTAATAAGCATATTTATTATAGTTCTATCGATAATAACTGCATTATACGGGTAATAATGCATGTTATATTGATAATAATAAAAGTAATAAGCATATTTATTATAGTTCTATCGATAATAACTGCATTATATGGGTAATAATGCATGTTATATTGATAATATCGGGAGTAGTAAGTATATTTATTATACTTCTGTCGATAATACCTGCATTATATGGGTAATAATGCATGTTATATTGATAATAATAAAAGTAATAAGAATATTTATTATAGTTCTATCGATAATAACTGCATAATATGGGTAATAATGCATGTTATATTGATGATAATGGAAGTAGTAAGTATATTTATTACAGTTCTAGCGATAATCACTGCATTATATGCGTAATAATGCATGTTATATTGATAATATCGGGAGTAATAAGTATAATTATTATAGTTCTACCGATAATAATAGTAAAATATGGCTAATAGTGCATGTTATATTGATAATAATAAAAGTAATACGTATATTTATTATAGTTCTATCGATAATAACTGCATAATATGGGTAATAATGCGTGTTATATTGATGATAATAAAAGTAATGCGTATATTTATTATAGTTCTAGCGATAATAACTGCATAATATGGGTAATAATGCATGTTATATTGATAATAATATAAGTAATAAGTATAATTATTACAGTTCTGGCGATAATAACTGCATTATATGGGTAATAATGCACGTTATATTGCTAATAGTATAAGTACTAAGTATAATTATTACAGTTCTAGCGATAATAACTCCATTATATGGCTAATAATGCGTGTTATATTGATAATAATATAAGTAATAAATATAATTATTACAGTTCTGGCGATAATAACTGCATTATACGGGTAATAATGCATGTTATATTGATAATAATAAAAGTAATAAGTATATTTATTATAGTTCTATCGATAATAACTGCATAATATGGGTAATAATGCATGTTATATTGATAATATCGGGAGTAATAAGTATAATTACTACAGTTCAAGCGATAATACTAGTAAAATATATCTAACAGTGCCTGTTATATTGATAATATCGGGAGTAATAAGTATAATTATTATAGTTCTAGCGATAATAATAGTAAAATATGGCTAATAGTACATGTTATACTGATAATAATAAAAGTAATAAGTATATTTACTATACTTCTGTCGATAATAACTGCATTATATGGGTAATAATGCATGTTATATTGATAATATCGGGGGTAGTAAGTATAATTATTACAGTTCTAGCGATAATAACTGCATTATATGGGTAATAATGGATGTTATATTGATAATATCGGGAGTAATAAGTATAATTATTACAGTTCTAGCGATAATACTAGTAAAATATGGCTAAGAGTGCCTGTTATATTGATAATAATAGAAGTAATAAGTATATTTATTATACTTCTGTCGATAATAACTGCATTATATGGGTAATAATGCATGTTATATTGATAATATCGGGAGTAATAAGTGTAATTATTACAGTTCTAGCGATAATAACTGCATTATATGGGTAATAATGGATGTTATATTGATAATATCGGGAGTAATAAGTATAATTACTACAGTTCAAGCGATAATACTAGTAAAATATATCTAACAGTGCCTGTTATATTGATAATATCGGGAGTAGTAAGTATAATTATTATAGTTCTAGCGATAATAATAGTAAAATATGGCTAATAGTACATGTTATACTGATAATAATAAAAGTAATAAGTATATTTACTATACTTCTGTCGATAATAACTGCATTATATGGGTAATAATGCATGTTATATTGATAATATCGGGGGTAGTAAGTATAATTATTACAGTTCTAGCGATAATAACTGCATTATATGGGTAATAATGGATGTTATATTGATAATATCGGGAGTAATAAGTATAATTAATACAGTTCTAGCGATAATACTAGTAAAATATGGCTAAGAGTGCCTGTTATATTGATAATAATAGAAGTAATAAGTATATTTATTATACTTCTGTCGATAATAACTGCATTATATGGGTAATAATGCATGTTATATTGATAATAATATGAGTAATAAGTATTATTATTACAGTTCTAGCGATAATAACTCCATTATATGGGTAATAATGCATGTTATATTGATAATAATATGAGTAATAAGTATAATTATTACAGTTCTAGCGATAATAACTGCATAATATGGGTAATAATGCACGTTATATTGATAATAATATAAGTAATAAGTATAATTATTATAGTTCTAGCGATAATAATAGTAAAATATGGCTAATAGTGCATGTTATATTGATAATAATAAAAGTAATAAGTATATTTATTAGAGTTGTATCGATAATAAGTGCATAATATGGGTAATAATGCATGTTATATTGATGATAATAAAAGTAACACGTATATTTATTATAGTTCTATCGATAATAACTGCATAATATGGGTAATAATGCGTGTTATATTGATGATAATAAAAGTAATGCGTATATTTATTATAGTTCTAGCGATAATAACTGCATAATATGGGTAATAATGCATGTTATATTGATAATAATATAAGTAATAAATATAATTATTACAGTTCTGGCGATAATAACTGCATTATATGGGTAATAATGCACGTTATATTGCTAATAATATAAGTAATAAGTATAATTATTACAGTTCTAGCGATAATAACTGCATTATACGGGTAATATTGCATGTTATATTGATAATAATAAAAGTAATAAGTACAGTTATTATAGTTCTAGCGATAATAATAGTACAATATGGCTAATAGTGCATGTTATATTGATAATAATAAAAGTAATAAGTATATTTATTATACTTCTGTCGATAATAACTGCATTATATGGGTAATAATGCATGTTATATTGATAATATCGGGAGTAATAAGTATAATTATTACAGTTCTAGCGATAATACTAGTAAAATATATCTAAGAGTGCCTGTTATATTGATAATATCGGGAGTAATGAGTATAATTATTATAGTTCTAGCGATAATAATAGTAAAATAGGGCTAATAGTACATGTTATACTGATAATAATAAAAGTAATAAGTATATTTATTATACTTCTGTCGATAATAACTGCATTATATGGGTAATCATGCATGTTATATTGATGATAATAAAAGTAATACGTATATTTATTATAGTTCTAGCGATAATAACTGCATAATATGGGTAATAATGCATGTTATATTCATAATAATATAAGTAGTAAGTATAATTATTACAGTTCTAGCGATAATAACTGCAATTTACGGGTAATACTGCACGTTATATTGCTAATAATATAAGTAATAAGTATAATTATTACAGTTCTAGCGATAATAACTGCATAATATGGGCAATCATGTATGTTATATTAATGATAATGAAAGTAGTAAGTATATTTATTACAGTCCTAGCGATAATAACTGCATTATATGCGTAATAATGCATGTTATATTGATAATAACGGGAGTAATAAGTATAATTATTATAGTTCTAGCGATAATAATAGTAAAATATGGCTATTAGTGCCTGTTATATTGATAATAATAAAAGTAATAATTATATTTATTATACTTCTGTCGATAATAACTGCATTATATGGGTAACAATGCATGTTATATTGATAATAGTATAAGTAATAAGTATAATTATTACAGTTCTAGCGACAATAACTCCATTATATGGGTAATAATGCATGTTATATTGATAATAATAAAAGTAATAAGAATATTTATTATAGTTCTATCGATAATAACTGCAAAATATGGGTAATAATGCATGTTATATTGATGATAATGGAAGTAGTAAGTATATTTATTACAGTTCTAGCGATAATAACTGCATTATATGCGTAATAATGCATGTTATATTGATAATATCGAGAGTAATAAGTATAATTATTATAGTTCTACCGATAATAATAGTAAAATATGGCTAATAGTGCATGTTATATTGATAATAATAAAAGTAATACGTATATTTATTATAGTTCTATCGATAATAACTGCATAATAAGGGTAATAATGCATGTTATATTGATGATAATAAAAGTAATGCGTATATTTATTATAGTTCTAGCGATAATAACTGCATAATATGGGTAATAATGCATGTTATATTGATAATAATATAAGTAATAAGTATAATTATTACAGTTCTGGTGATAATAACTGCATTATATGGGTAATAATGCACGTTATATTGCTAATAGTATAAGTACTAAGTATAATTATTACAGTTCTAGCGATAATAACTCCATTATATGGCTAATAATGCATGTTATATTGATAATAATATAAGTAATAAGTATAATTATTATAGTTGTAGCGATAATAATAGTAAAATATGGCTAATAGTGCATGTTATATTGATAATAATAAAAGTAATAAGTATATTTATTATAGTTCTATCGATAATAACTGCATAATATGGGTAATAATGCATGTTATATTGATGATAATAAAAGTAATACGTATATTTATTATAGTTCTAGCGATAATAACTGCATAATATGGGTAATAATGCATGTTATATTGATAATAATATAAGTAATAAATATAATTATTACAGTTCTGGCGATAATAACTGCATTATACTGGTAATAATGCATGTTATATTGATAATAATAAAAGTAATAAGTACATTTATTATAGTTCTATCGATAATAACTGCATAATATGGGTAATAATGCATGTTATATTGATAATATCGGGAGTAATAAGTATAATTACTACAGTTCAAGCGATAATACTAGTAAAATATATCTAACAGTGCCTGTTATATTGATAATATCGCGAGTAATAAGTATAATTATTATAGTTCTAGCGATAATAATAGTAAAATATGGCTAATAGTACATGTTATACTGATAATAATAAAAGTAATAAGTATATTTACTATACTTATGTCGATAATAACTGCATTATATGGGTAATAATGCATGTTATATTGATAATATCGGGGGCAGTAAGTATAATTATTACAGTTCTAGCGATAATAACTGCATTATATGGGTAATAATGGATGTTATATTGATAATATCGGGAGTAATAAGTATAATTATTACAGTTCTAGCGATAATACTAGTAAAATATGGCTAAGAGTGCCTGTTATATTGATAATAATAGAAGTAATAAGTATATTTATTATAATTCTGTCGATAATAACTGCATTATATGGGTAATAATGGATGTTATATTGATAATATCGGGAGTAATATGTATAATTATTACAGTTCTAGCGATAATACTAGTAAAATATGGCTAAGAGTGCCTGTTATATTGATAATAATAAAAGTAATAAGTATATATATTATACTTCTGTCGATAATAACTGCATTATATGGGTAATAATGCATGTTATATTGATGATAATAAAAGTAATGCGTATATTTATTATAGTTCTAGCGATAATAACTGCATAATATGGGTAATAATGCATGTTATATTGATAATAATATAAGTAATAAGTATAATTATTACAGTTCTGGCGATAATAACTGCATTATATGGGTAATAATGCACGTTATATTGCTAATAATATAAGTAATAAGTATAATTATTACAGTTCTAGCGATAATAACTGCATAATATGGGTAATAATGCATGTTATATTGATAATATCGGGAGTAATAAGTATAATTATTACAGTTCTAGCGATAATAACTGCATAATATGGGCAATCATGTATGTTATATTAATGATAATGAAAGTAGTAAGTATATTTATTACAGTCCTAGCGATAATAACTGCATTATATGCGTAATAATGCATGTTATATTGATAATAACGGGAGTAATAAGTATAATTATTATAGTTCTAGCGATAATAATAGTAAAATATGGCTATTAGTGCCTGTTATATTGATAATAATAAAAGTAATAATTATATTTATTATACTTCTGTCGATAATAACTGCATTATATGGGTAACAATGCATGTTATATTGATAATAGTATAAGTAATAAGTATAATTATTACAGTTCTAGCGACAATAACTCCATTATATGGGTAATAATGCATGTTATATTGATAATAATATGAGTAATAAGTATAATTATTACAGTTCTAGCGATAATAACTGCATAATATGGGTAATAATGCACGTTATATTGCTAATAATATAAGTAATAAGTATAATTATTACAGTTCTAGCGATAATAACTCCATTATATGGGTAATAATGCATGTTATATTGATAATAATATAATAAGTATATTTATTGTAGTTCTATCGATAATAACTGCATAATATGGGTAATAGTGCATGTTATATTGATGATAATAAAAGTATTAAGTATACTTATTATAGTTCTAGCGATTATAACTGCATAATATGCGTTATAATGCATGTTATATTGATAATAATATAAGTAATAAGTATAATTATTACAGTTCTGGCGATAATAACTGCATTATATGGGTAATAATGCACGTTATATTGCTAATAATATAAGTAATAAGTATAATTATTACAGTTCTAGCGATAATAACTGCATTATACGGGTAATAATGCATGTTATATTGATAATAATAAAAGTAATAAGCATATTTATTATAGTTCTATCGATAATAACTGCATTATATGGGTAATAATGCATGTTATATTGATAATATCGGGAGTAGTAAGTATATTTATTATACTTCTGTCAATAATACCTGCATTATATGGGTAATAATGCATGTTATATTGATAATAATAAAAGTAATAAGAATATTTATTATAGTTCTATCGATAATAACTGCAAAATATGGGTAATAATGCATGTTATATTGATGATAATGGAAGTAGTAAGTATATTTATTACAGTTCTAGCGATAATAACTGCATTATATGCGTAATAATGCATGTTATATTGATAATATCGAGAGTAATAAGTATAATTATTATAGTTCTACCGATAATAATAGTAAAATATGGCTAATAGTGCATGTTATATTGATAATAATAAAAGTAATACGTATATTTATTATAGTTCTATCGATAATAACTGCATAATATGGGTAATAATGCATGTTATATTGATGATAATAAAAGTAATGCGTATATTTATTATAGTTCTAGCGATAATAACTGCATAATATGGGTAATAATGCATGTTATATTGATAATAATATAAGTAATAAGTATAATTATTACGGTTCTGGCGATAATAACTGCATTATATGGGTAATAATGCACGTTATATTGCTAATAGTATAAGTACTAAGTATAATTATTACAGTTCTAGCGATAATAACTCCATTATATGGCTAATAATGCATGTTATATTGTTAATAATATAAGTAATAAGTATAATTATTATAGTTCTAGCGATAATAATAGTAAAATATGGCTAATAGTGCATGTTATATTGATAATAATAAAAGTAACACGTATATTTATTATAGTTCTATCGATAATAACTGTATAATATGGGTAATAATGCATGTTATATTGATGATAATAAAAGTAATGCGTATATTTATTATAGTTCTAGCGATAATAACTGCATAATATGGGTAATAATGCATGTTATATTGATAATAATATAAGTAATAAGTATATTTATTATAGTTCTATCGATAATAACTGCATAATATGGGTAATAATGCATGTTATATTGATGATAATAAAAGTAATACGTATATTTATTATAGTTCTAGCGATAATAACTGCATAATATGGGTAATAATGCATGTTATATTGATAATATCAGGGGCAGTAAGTATAATTATTACAGTTCTAGCGATAATAACTGCATTATATGGGTAATAATGGATGTTATATTGATAATATCGGGAGTAATAAGTATAATTATTACAGTTCTAGCGATAATACTAGTAAAATATGGCTAAGAGTGCCTGTTATATTGATAATAATAGAAGTAATAAGTATATTTATTATAATTCTGTCGATAATAACTGCATTATATGGGTAATAATGGATGTTATATTGATAATATCGGGAGTAATATGTATAATTATTACAGTTCTAGCGATAATACTAGTAAAATATGGCTAAGAGTGCCTGTTATATTGATAATAATAGAAGTAATAAGTATATTTATTATACTTCTGTCGATAATAACTGCATTATATGGGTAATAATGCATGTTATATTGATAATAATATAAGTAATAAGTATTATTATTACAGTTCTAGCGATAATAACTCCATTATATGAGTAATAATGCATGTTATATTGATAATAATATAAGTAATAAGTATTATTATTACAGTTCTAGCGATAATAACTCCATTATATGAGTAATAATGCATGTTATATTGATAATAATATAAGTAATAAGTATAATTATTACAGTTCTAGCGATAATAACTGCATTATATGGGTAATAATGCATGTTATATTGATAATATCGGGAGTAATAAGTACAATTATTATAGTTCTAGCGATAATAATAGTACAATATGGCTAATAGTGCATGTTATATTGATAATAATAAAAGTAATAAGTATAATTATTACAGTTCTAGCGATAATAACTGCATTATACGGGTAATAATGCATGTTATATTGATAATAATAAAAGTAATAAGCATATTTATTATAGTTCTATCGATAATAACTGCATTATATGGGTAATAATGCATGTTATATTGATAATATCGGGAGTAGTAAGTATAATTATTACAGTTCTAGCGATAATACTAGTAAAATATGGCTAAGAGTGCCTGTTATATTGATAATAATAGAAGTAATAAGTATATTTATTATACTTCTGTCGATAATAACTGCATTATATGGGTAATAATGCATGTTATATTGATAATATCGGGAGTAATAAGTACAATTATTATAGTTCTAGCGATAATAATAGTACAATATGGCTAATAGTGCATGTTATATTGATAATGATAAAAGTAATAAGTATAATTATTACAGTTCTAGCGATAATAACTGCATTATACGGGCAATAATGCATGTTATATTGATAATAATAAAAGTAATAAGTATATTTATTATAGTTCTATCGATAATAACTGCATAATATGGGTAATAATGCATGTTATATTGATAATAATATTAGTAATAAGTATAATTATTACAGTTCTAGCGATAATAACTCCATTATATGGGTAATAATGCACGTTATATTGATAATAATATAAGTAATAAGTATAATTATTATAGTTCTAGCGATAATAATAGTAAAATATGGCTAATAGTGCATGTTATATTGATAATAATAAAAGTAATAAGTATATTTATTATAGTTCTATCGATAATAACTGCATAATATGGGAAATAATGCATGTTATATTGATGATAATAAAAGTAATACGTATATTTATTATAGTTCTAGCGATAATAACTGCATAATATGGGTAATAATGCATGTTATATTGATAATAATATAAGTAATAAATATAATTATTACAGTTCTGGCGATAATAACTGCATTATATGGGTAATAATGCACGTTATATTGCTAATAATATAAGTAATAAGTATAATTATTACAGTTCTAGCGATAATAACTGCATTATACGGGTAATAATGCATGTTATATTGATAATAATAAAAGTAATAAGTATATTTATTATAGTTCTATCGATAATAACTGCATATTATGGGTAATAATGCATGTTATATTGATAATATCGGGAGTAATAAGTATAATTACTACAGTTCAAGCGATAATACTAGTAAAATATATCTAACAGTGCCTGTTATATTGATAATATCGGGAGTAGTAAGTATAATTATTATAGTTCTAGCGATAATAATAGTAAAATATGGCTAATAGTACATGTTATACTGATAATAATAAAAGTAATAAGTATATTTACTATACTTCTGTCGATAATAACTGCATTATATGGGTAATAATGCACGTTATATTGCTAATAATATAAGTGATAAGTATAATTATTACAGTTCTAGCGATAATAACTGCATTATACGGGTAATAATGCATGTTATATTGATAATATCGGGAGTAATAAGTGTAATTATTACAGTTCTAGCGATAATAACTGCATTATATGGGTAATAATGGATGTTATATTGATAATATCGGGAGTAATATGTATAATTATTACAGTTCTAGCGATAATACTAGTAAAATATGGCTAAGAGTGCCTGTTATATTGATAATAATAAAAGTAATAAGTATATTTATTATACTTCTGTCGATAATAACTGCATTATATGGGTAATAATGCATGTTATATTGATAATAATATAAGTAATAAGTATTATTATTACAGTTCTAGCGATAATAACTCCATTATATGAGTAATAATGCATGTTATATTGATAATAATATAAGTAATAAGTATTATTATTACAGTTCTAGCGATAATAACTCCATTATATGGGTAATAATGCATGTTATATTGATAATAATATGAGTAATAAGTATAATTATTACAGTTCTGGCGATAATAACTGCATAATATGGGTAATAATGCACGTTATATTGCTAATAATATAAGTAGTAAGTATAATTATTACAGTTCTAGCGATAATAACTGCATTATATGGGTAATAATGCATGTTATATTGATAATATCGGGAGTAATAAGTACAATTATTATAGTTCTAGCGATAATAATAGTACAATATGGCTAATAGTGCATGTTATATTGATAATAATAAAAGTAATAAGTATAATTATTACAGTTCTAGCGATAATAACTGCATTATACGGGTAATAATGCATGTTATGTTGATAATAATAAAAGTAATAAGCATATTTATTATAGTTCTATCGATAATAACTGCATTATATGGGTAATAATGCATGTTATATTGATAATATCGGGAGTAGTAAGTATAATTATTACAGTTCTAGCGATAATACTAGTAAAATATGGCTAAGAGTGCCTGTTATATTGATAATAATAGAAGTAATAAGTATATTTATTATACTTCTGTCGATAATAACTGCATTATATGGGTAATAATGCATGTTATATTGATAATATCGGGAGTAATAAGTGTAATTATTACAGTTCTAGCGATAATAACTGCATTATATGGGTAATAATGCATGTTATATTGATAATAATATAAGTAATAAGTATTATTATTACAGTTCTAGCGATAATAACTGCATTATACGGGTAATAATGTATGTTATATTGATAATAATAAAAGTAATAAGTATATTTATTATAGTTCTATCGATAATAACTGCATAATATGGGTAATAATGCATGTTATATTGATGATAATAAAAGTAATACGTATATTTATTATAGTTCTAGCGATAATAACTGCATAATATGGGTAATAATGCATGTTATATTGATAATAATATAAGTAATAAATATAATTATTACAGTTCTGGCGATAATAACTGCATTATATGGGTAATAATGCACGTTATATTGCTAATAATATAAGTAATAAGTATAATTATTACAGTTCTAGCGATAATAACTGCATTATACGGGTAATAATGCATGTTATATTGATAATAATAAAAGTAATAAGTATATTTATTATAGTTCTATCGATAATAACTGCATAATATGGGTAATAATGCATGTTATATTGATAATATCGGGAGTAATAAGTATAATTACTACAGTTCTAGCGATAATACTAGTAAAATATGGCTAAGAGTGCCTGTTATATTGATAATAATAGAAGTAATAAGTATATTTATTATACTTCTGTCGATAATAACTGCATTATATGGGTAATAATGCATGTTATATTGATAATATCGGGAGTAATAAGTACAATTATTATAGTTCTAGCGATAATAATAGTACAATATGGCTAATAGTGCATGTTATATTGATAATAATAAAAGTAATAAGTATAATTATTACAGTTCTAACGATAATAACTGCATTATACGGGTAATAATGCATGTTATATTGATAATAATAAAAGTAATAAGTATATTTATTATAGTTCTATCGATAATAACTGCATAATATGGGTAATAATGCATGTTATATTGATAATATCGGGAGTAATAAGTATAATTACTACAGTTCAAGCGATAATACTAGTAAAATATATCTAACAGTGCCTGTTATATTGATAATATCGGGAGTAGTAAGTATAATTATTATAGTTCTAGCGATAATAATAGTAAAATATGGCTAATAGTACATGTTATACTGATAATAATAAAAGTAATAAGTATATTTACTATACTTCTGTCGATAATAACTGCATTATATGGGTAATAATGCATGTTATATTGATAATATCGGGGGTAGTAAGTATAATTATTACAGTTCTAGCGATAATAACTGCATTATATGGGTAATAATGGATGTTATATTGATAATATCGGGAGTAATAAGTATAATTAATACAGTTCTAGCGATAATACTAGTAAAATATGGCTAAGAGTGCCTGTTATATTGATAATAATAGAAGTAATAAGTATATTTATTATACTTCTGTCGATAATAACTGCATTATATGGGTAATAATGCATGTTATATTGATAATAATATAAGTAATAAGTATTATTATTACAGTTCTAGCGATAATAACTCCATTATATGGGTAATAATGCATGTTATATTGATAATAATATGAGTAATAAGTATAATTATTACAGTTCTGGCGATAATAACTGCATTATATGGGTAATAATGCACGTTATATTGCTAATAATATAAGTAATAAGTATAATTATTACAGTTCTAGCGATAATAACTGCATTATACGGGTAATTATGCATGTTATATTGATAATATCGGGAGTAATGAGTATAATTATTACAGTTCTAGCGATAATAACTGCATTATACGGGTAATAATGCATGTTATATTGATAATAATAAAAGTAATAAGTATATTTATTATAGTTCTATCGATAATAACTGCATAATATGGGTAATAATGCATGTTATATTGATAATATCGGGAGTAATACGTGTAATTATTACAGTTCTAGCGATAATAACTGCATTATATGGGTAATAATGGATGTTATATTGATAATATCGGGAGTAATATGTATAATTATTACAGTTCTAGCGATAATACTAGTAAAATATGGCTAAGAGTGCCTGTTATATTGATAATAATAAAAGTAATAAGTATATTTATTATACTTCTGTCGATAATAACTGCATTATATCCGTAATAATGCATGTTATATTGATAATAATATAAGTAATAAGTATAATTATTACAGTTCTAGCGATAATAACTGCAATTTATGGGTAATAATGCACGTTATATTGCTAATAATATAAGTAATAAGTATAATTATTACAGTTCTAGCGATAATAACTGCATAATATGGACAATAATGCATGCTATATTGATGATAACGAAAGTAGTAAGTATATTTATTACAGTTCTAGCGATAATAACTGCATTATATGCGTAATAATGCATGTTATAATGATAATATCGAGAGTAATAAGTATAATTATTATAGTTCTACCGATAATAATAGTAAAATATGGCTAATAGTGCATGTTATATTGATAATAATAAAAGTAATAAGTATATTTACTATACTTCTGTCGATAATAACTGCATTATATGGGTAATAATGCATGTTATATTGATAATATCGGGAGTTGTAAGTATAATTATTACAGTTCTAGCGATAATAACTGCATTATATGGGTAATAATGGATGTTATATTGTTAATATCGGGAGTAATAAGTATAATTATTACAGTTCTAGCGATAATACTAGTAAAATATGGCTAAGAGTGCCTGTTATATTGATAATAATAGAAGTAATAAGTATATTTATTATACTTCTGTCGATAATAACTGCATTATATGGGTAATAATGCATGTTATATTGATAATATCGGGAGTAATAAGTGTAATTATTACAGTTCTAGCGATAATACTAGTAAAATATGGCTAAGAGTGCCTGTTATATTGATAATAATAAAAGTAATAAGTATATTTATTATACTTCTGTCGATAATAACTGCATTATATGGGTAATAATGCATGTTATATTGATAATAATATAAGTAATAAGTATTATTATTACAGTTCTAGCGATAATAACTCCATTATATGGGTAATAATGCATGTTATATTGATAATAATATGAGTAATAAGTATAATTATTACAGTTCTGGCGATAATAACTGCATTATATGGGTAATAATGCACGTTATATTGCTAATAATATAAGTAATAAGTATAATTATTACAGTTCTAGCGATAATAACTGCATTATACGGGTAATTATGCATGTTATATTGATAATATCGGGAGTAATGAGTATAATTATTACAGTTCTAGCGATAATAACTGCATTATACGGGTAATAATGCATGTTATATTGATAATAATAAAAGTAATAAGTATATTTATTATAGTTCTATCGATAATAACTGCATAATATGGGTAATAATGCATGTTATATTGATAATATCGGGAGTAATACGTGTAATTATTACAGTTCTAGCGATAATAACTGCATTATATGGGTAATAATGGATGTTATATTGATAATATCGGGAGTAATATGTATAATTATTACAGTTCTAGCGATAATACTAGTAAAATATGGCTAAGAGTGCCTGTTATATTGATAATAATAAAAGTAATAAGTATATTTATTATACTTCTGTCGATAATAACTGCATTATATCCGTAATAATGCATGTTATATTGATAATAATATAAGTAATAAGTATAATTATTACAGTTCTAGCGATAATAACTGCAATTTATGGGTAATAATGCACGTTATATTGCTAATAATATAAGTAATAAGTATAATTATTACAGTTCTAGCGATAATAACTGCATAATATGGACAATAATGCATGCTATATTGATGATAACGAAAGTAGTAAGTATATTTATTACAGTTCTAGCGATAATAACTGCATTATATGCGTAATAATGCATGTTATAATGATAATATCGAGAGTAATAAGTATAATTATTATAGTTCTACCGATAATAATAGTAAAATATGGCTAATAGTGCATGTTATATTGATAATAATAAAAGTAATAAGTATATTTACTATACTTCTGTCGATAATAACTGCATTATATGGGTAATAATGCATGTTATATTGATAATATCGGGAGTTGTAAGTATAATTATTACAGTTCTAGCGATAATAACTGCATTATATGGGTAATAATGGATGTTATATTGTTAATATCGGGAGTAATAAGTATAATTATTACAGTTCTAGCGATAATACTAGTAAAATATGGCTAAGAGTGCCTGTTATATTGATAATAATAGAAGTAATAAGTATATTTATTATACTTCTGTCGATAATAACTGCATTATATGGGTAATAATGCATGTTATATTGATAATATCGGGAGTAATAAGTGTAATTATTACAGTTCTAGCGATAATACTAGTAAAATATGGCTAAGAGTGCCTGTTATATTGATAATAATAAAAGTAATAAGTATATTTATTATACTTCTGTCGATAATAACTGCATTATATGGGTAATAATGCATGTTATATTGATAATAATATAAGTAATAAGTATAATTATTACAGTTCTGGCGATAATAACTGCATAATATGGACAATAATGCATGTTATATTGATGATAATGAAAGTAGTAAGTATATTTACTACAGTTCTAGCGAAAATAGCTGCATTATATGCGTAATAATGCATGTTATAATGATAATATCGGGAGTAATAAGTATAATTATTATAGTTCTAGCGATAATAATAGTACAATATGGCTAATAGTGCATGTTATATTGATAATAATAAAAGTAATAAGTATATTTATTATAGCTCTATCGATAATAACTGCATAATATGGGTAATAATGCATGTTATATTGATGATAATAAAAGTAATACGTATATTTATTATAGTTCTAGCGATAATAACTGCATAATATGGGTAATAATGCATGTTATATTGATAATAATATAAGTAATAAGTATAATTATTACAGTTCTGGCGATAGTAACTGCATTATATGGGTAATAATGCACGTTATATTGCTAATAATATAAGTAATAAGTATAATTATTACAGTTCTAGCGATAATAACTGCATTATACGGGTAATAATGCATGTTATATTGATAATAATAAAAGTAATAAGCATATTTATTATAGTTCTATCGACAATAACTGCATTATATGGGTAATAATGCATGTTATATTGATAATATCGGGAGTAGTAAGTATAATTATTACAGTTCTAGCGATAATACTAGTAAAATATGGCTAAGAGTGCCTGTTATATTGATAATAATAAAAGTAATAAGTATATTTTTTATACTTCTGTCGATAATACCTGCATTATGTGGGTAATAATGCATGTTATATTGATAATAATAAAAGTAATAAGAATATTTATTATAGTTCTATCGATAATAACTGCATAATATGGGTAATAATGCATGTTATATGGATGATAATGGAAGTAGTAAGTATATTTATTACAGTTCTAGCGATAATAACTGCATTATATGCGTAATAATGCATGTTATATTGATAATATCGAGAGTAATAAGTATAATTATTATAGTTCTACCGATAATAATAGTAAAATATGGCTAATAGTGTATGTTATATTGATAATAATAAAAGTAATAAGTATATTTATTATAGTTCTATCGATCATAACTGCATAATATGGGTAATAATGCATGTTATATTGATGATAGTAAAAGTAATACGTATATTTATTATAGTTCTAGCGATAATAACTGCATAATATGGGTAATAATGCATGTTATATTGATAATAATATAAGTAATAAGTATAATTATTACAGTTCTAGCGATAATAACTGCATTATACGGGTAATAATGCATGTTATATTGATAATAATAAAAGTAATAAGTATATTTCTTATAGTTCTATCGATAATAACTGCATAATATGGGTAATAATGCATGTTATATTGATAATATCGGGAGTAATAAGTATAATTACTACAGTTCAAGCGATAATACTAGTAAAATATATCTAACAGTGCCTGTTATATTGATAATATCGGGAGTAATAAGTATAATTATTATAGTTCTAGCCATAATAATAGTAAAATATGGCTAATAGTACATGTTATACTGATAATAATAAAAGTAATAAGTATATTTACTATACTTCTGTCGATAATAACTGCATTATATGGGTAATAATGCATGTTATATTGATAATATCGGGAGTAATAAGTATAATTACTACAGTTCAAGCGATAATACTAGTAAAATATATCTAACAGTGCCTGTTATATTGATAATATCGGGAGTAATAAGTATAATTATTATAGTTCTAGCCATAATAATAGTAAAATATGGCTAATAGTACATGTTATACTGATAATAATAAAAGTAATAAGTATATTTACTATACTTCTGTCGATAATAACTGCATTATATGGGTAATAATGCATGTTATATTGATAATATCGGGAGTAGTAAGTATAATTATTACAGTTCTAGCGATAATACTAGTAAAATATGGCTAAGAGTGCCTGTTATATTGATAATAATAAAAGTAATAAGAATATTTATTATAGTTCTAGCGATAATAACTGCATAATACGGACAATAATGCATGTTATATTGATGATAATGAAAGTAGTAAGTATATTTACTACAGTTCTAGCGAAAATAACTGCATTATATGCGTAATAATGCATGTCATAATGATAATATCGGGAGTAATAAGTATAATTATTATAGTTCTAGCGATAATAATAGTACAATATGGCTAATAGTGCATGTTATATTGATAATAATAAAAGTAGTAAGTATATTTATTATAGTTCTATCGATAATAACTGCATAATATGGGTAATAATGCATGTTATATTGATGATAATAAAAGTAATACGTATATTTATTATAGTTCTAGCGATAATAACTGCATAATATGGGTAATAATGCATGTTATATTGATAATAATATAAGTAATAAGTATAATTATTACAGTTCTGGCGATAATAACTGCATAATATGGGTAATAATGCATGTTATATTGATAATAATATAAGTAATAAGTATAATTATTACAGTTCTAGCGATAATAACTGCATTATACGGGTAATAATGCATGTTATATTGATAATAATAAAAGTAATAAGTATATTTATTATAGTTCTATCGATAATAACTGCATAATATGGGTAATAATGCATGTTATATTGATAATATCGGGAGTAGTAAGTATATTTATTATACTTCTGTCGATAATACCTGCATTATATGGGTAATAATGCATGTTATATTGATAATAATAAAAGTAATAAGAATATTTATTATAGTTCTATCGATAATAACTGCATAATATGGGTAATAATGCATGTTATATTGATGATAATAAAAGTAATACGTATATTTATTATAGTTCTAGCGATAATAACTGCATAATATGGGTAATAATGCATGTTATATTGATAATAATATAAGTAATAAGTATAATTATTACAGTTCTGGCGATAGTAACTGCATTATATGGGTAATAATGCACGTTATATTGCTAATAATATAAGTAATAAGTATAATTATTACAGTTCTAGCGATAATAACTGCATTATACGGGTAATAATGCATGTTATATTGATAATAATAAAAGTAATAAGCATATTTATTATAGTTCTATCGACAATAACTGCATTATATGGGTAATAATGCATGTTATATTGATAATATCGGGAGTAGTAAGTATAATTATTACAGTTCTAGCGATAATACTAGTAAAATATGGCTAAGAGTGCCTGTTATATTGATAATAATAAAAGTAATAAGTATATTTATTATACTTCTGTCGATAATACCTGCATTATGTGGGTAATAATGCATGTTATATTGATAATAATAAAAGTAATAAGAATATTTATTATAGTTCTATCGATAATAACTGCATAATATGGGTAATAATGCATGTTATATGGATGATAATGGAAGTAGTAAGTATATTTATTACAGTTCTAGCGATAATAACTGCATTATATGCGTAATAATGCATGTTATATTGATAATATCGAGAGTAATAAGTATAATTATTATAGTTCTACCGATAATAATAGTAAAATATGGCTAATAGTGTATGTTATATTGATAATAATAAAAGTAATAAGTATATTTATTATAGTTCTATCGATAATAACTGCATAATATGGGTAATAATGCATGTTATGTTGATGATTGTAAAAGTAATACGTATATTTATTATAGTTCTAGCGATAATAACTGCATAATATGGGTAATAATGCATGTTATATTGATAATAATATAAGTAATAAGTATAATTATTACAGTTCTAGCGATAATAACTGCATTATACGGGTAATAATGCATGTTATATTGATAATAATAAAAGTAATAAGTATATTTCTTATAGTTCTATCGATAATAACTGCATAATATGGGTAATAATGCATGTTATATTGATAATATCGGGAGTAATAAGTATAATTACTACAGTTCAAGCGATAATACTAGTAAAATATATCTAACAGTGCCTGTTATATTGATAATATCGGGAGTAATAAGTATAATTATTATAGTTCTAGCCATAATAATAGTAAAATATGGCTAATAGTACATGTTATACTGATAATAATAAAAGTAATAAGTATATTTACTATACTTCTGTCGATAATAACTGCATTATATGGGTAATAATGCATGTTATATTGATAATATCGGGAGTAGTAAGTATAATTATTACAGTTCTAGCGACAATAACTGCATTATATGGGTAATAATGCATGTTATATTGATAATATCGGGAGTAGTAAGTATAATTATTACAGTTCTAGCGATAATACTAGTAAAATATGGCTAAGAGTGCCTGTTATATTGATAATAATAAAAGTAATAAGAATATTTATTATAGTTCTAGCGATAATAACTGCATAATACGGACAATAATGCATGTTATATTGATGATAATGAGAGTAGTAAGTATATTTACTACAGTTCTAGCGAAAATAACTGCATTATATGCGTAATAATGCATGTTATAATGATAATATCGGGAGTAATAAGTATAATTATTATAGTTCTAGCGATAATAATAGTACAATATGGCTAATAGTGCATGTTATATTGATAATAATAAAAGTAATAAGTATATTTATTATAGTTCTATCGATAATAACTGCATAATATGGGTAATAATGCATGTTATATTGATGATAATAAAAGTAATACGTATATTTATTATAGTTCTAGCGATAATAACTGCATAATGTGGGTAATAATGCATGTTATATTGATAATAATATAAGTAATAAGTATAATTATTACAGTTCTGGCGATAATAACTGCATAATATGGGTAATAATGCATGTTATATTGATAATAATATAAGTAATAAGTATAATTATTACAGTTCTAGCGATAATAACTGCATTATACGGGTAATAATGCATGTTATATTGATAATAATAAAAGTAATAAGTATATTTATTATAGTTCTATCGATAATAACTGCATAATATGGGTAATAATGCATGTTATATTGATAATATCGGGAGTAATAAGTATAATTACTACAGTTCAAGCGATAATACTAGTAAAATATATCTAACAGTGCCTGTTATATTGATAATATCGGGAGTAATAAGTATAATTATTATAGTTCTAGCCATAATAATAGTAAAATATGGCTAATAGTACATGTTATACTGATAATAATAAAAGTAATAAGTATATTTACTATACTTCTGTCGATAATAACTGCATTATATGCGTAATAATGCATGTTATAATGATAATATCGGGAGTAATAAGTATACTTATTATAGTTCTAGCGATAATAATAGTACAATATGGCTAATAGTGCATGTTATATTGATAATAATAAAAGTAATAAGTATATTTATTATAGTTCTATCGATAATAACTGCATAATATGGGTAATAATGCATGTTATATTGATGATAATAAAAGTAATACGTATATTTCTTATAGTTCTATCGATAATAACTGCATAATATGGGTAATAATGCATGTTATATTGATAATATCGGGAGTAATAAGTATAATTACTACAGTTCAAGCGATAATACTAGTAAAATATATCTAACAGTGCCTGTTATATTGATAATATCGGGAGTAATAAGTATAATTATTATAGTTCTAGCCATAATAATAGTAAAATATGGCTAATAGTACATGTTATACTGATAATAATAAAAGTAATAAGTATATTTACTATACTTCTGTCGATAATAACTGCATTATATGGGTAATAATGCATGTTATATTGATAATATCGGGAGTAGTAAGTATAATTATTACAGTTCTAGCGACAATAACTGCATTATATGGGTAATAATGCATGTTATATTGATAATATCGGGAGTAGTAAGTATAATTATTACAGTTCTAGCGATAATACTAGTAAAATATGGCTAAGAGTGCCTGTTATATTGATAATAATAAAAGTAATAAGAATATTTATTATAGTTCTAGCGATAATAACTGCATAATACGGACAATAATGCATGTTATATTGATGATAATGAGAGTAGTAAGTATATTTACTACAGTTCTAGCGAAAATAACTGCATTATATGCGTAATAATGCATGTTATAATGATAATATCGGGAGTAATAAGTATAATTATTATAGTTCTAGCGATAATAATAGTACAATATGGCTAATAGTGCATGTTATATTGATAATAATAAAAGTAATAAGTATATTTATTATAGTTCTATCGATAATAACTGCATAATATGGGTAATAATGCATGTTATATTGATGATAATAAAAGTAATACGTATATTTATTATAGTTCTAGCGATAATAACTGCATAATGTGGGTAATAATGCATGTTATATTGATAATAATATAAGTAATAAGTATAATTATTACAGTTCTGGCGATAATAACTGCATAATATGGGTAATAATGCATGTTATATTGATAATAATATAAGTAATAAGTATAATTATTACAGTTCTAGCGATAATAACTGCATTATACGGGTAATAATGCATGTTATATTGATAATAATAAAAGTAATAAGTATATTTATTATAGTTCTATCGATAATAACTGCATAATATGGGTAATAATGCATGTTATATTGATAATATCGGGAGTAATAAGTATAATTACTACAGTTCAAGCGATAATACTAGTAAAATATATCTAACAGTGCCTGTTATATTGATAATATCGGGAGTAATAAGTATAATTATTATAGTTCTAGCCATAATAATAGTAAAATATGGCTAATAGTACATGTTATACTGATAATAATAAAAGTAATAAGTATATTTACTATACTTCTGTCGATAATAACTGCATTATATGCGTAATAATGCATGTTATAATGATAATATCGGGAGTAATAAGTATACTTATTATAGTTCTAGCGATAATAATAGTACAATATGGCTAATAGTGCATGTTATATTGATAATAATAAAAGTAATAAGTATATTTATTATAGTTCTATCGATAATAACTGCATAATATGGGTAATAATGCATGTTATATTGATGATAATAAAAGTAATACGTATATTTATTATAGTTCTAGCGATAATAACTGCATAATATGGGTAATAATGCATGTTATATTGATAATAATATAAGTAATAAGTATAATTATTACAGTTCTGGCGATAATAACTGCATAATATGGGTAATAATGCATGTTATATTGATAATAATATAAGTAATAAGTATAATTATTACAGTTCTAGCGATAATAACTGCATTATACGGGTAATAATGCATGTTATATTGATAATAATAAAAGTAATAAGTATATTTATTATAGTTCTATCGATAATAACTGCATAATATGGGTAATAATGCATGTTATATTGATAATATCGGGAGTAATAAGTATAATTACTACAGTTCAAGCGATAATACTAGTAAAATATATCTAACAGTGCCTGTTATATTGATAATATCGGGAGTAATAAGTATAATTATTATAGTTCTAGCCATAATAATAGTAAAATATGGCTAATAGTACATGTTATACTGATAATAATAAAAGTAATAAGTATATTTACTATACTTCTGTCGATAATAACTGCATTATATGGGTAATAATGCATGTTATATTGATAATATCGGGAGTAGTAAGTATAATTATTACAGTTCTAGCGATAATAACTGCATTATATGGGTAATAATGGATGTTATATTGATAATATCGGGAGTAATAAGTATAATTATTACAGTTCTAGCGATAATACTAGTAAAATATGGCTAAGAGTGCCTGTTATTTTGATAATAATAGAAGTAATAAGTATATTTATTATACTTCTGTCGATAATAACTGCATTATATGGGTAATAATGCATGTTATATTGATAATATCGGGAGTAATAAGTGTAATTATTACAGTTCTGGCGATAATAACTGCATTATATGGGTAATAATGGATGTTATATTGATAATATCGGGAGTAATATGTATAATTATTACAGTTCTAGCGATAATACTAGTAAAATATGGATAAGAGTGCCTGTTATATTGATAATAATTAAAGTAATAAGTATATTTATTATACTTCTGTCGATAATAACTGCATTATATGGGTAATAATGCATGTTATATTGATAATAATATAAGTAATAAGTATAATTATTACAGTTCTAGCGATAATAACTGCATAATATGGACAATAATGCATGTTATATTGATGATAATGAAAGTAGTAAGTATATTTACTACAGTTCTAGCGAAAATAACTGCATTATATGCGTAATAATGCATGTTATAATGATAATATCGGGAGTAATAAGTACAATTATTATAGTTCTAGCGATAATAATAGTACAATATGGCTAATAGTGCATGTTATATTGATAATAATAAAAGTAATAAGTATATTTATTATAGCTCTATCGATAATAACTGCATAATATGGGTAATAATGCATGTTATATTGATGATAATAAAAGTAATACGTATATTTATTATAGTTCTAGCGATAATAACTGCATAATATGGGTAATAATGCATGTTATATTGATAATAATATAAGTAATAAGTATAATTATTACAGTTCTGGCGATAGTAACTGCATTATATGGGTAATAATGCACGTTATATTGCTAATAATATAAGTAATAAGTATAATTATTACAGTTCTAGCGATAATAACTGCATTATACGGGTAATAATGCATGTTATATTGATAAGAATAAAAGTAATAAGCATATTTATTATAGTTCTATCGACAATAACTGCATTATATGGGTAATAATGCATGTTATATTGATAATATCGGGAGTAGTAAGTATAATTATTACAGTTCTAGCGATAATACTAGTAAAATATGGCTAAGAGTGCCTGTTATATTGATAATAATAAAAGTAATAAGTATATTTATTATACTTCTGTCGATAATACCTGCATTATGTGGGTAATAATGCATGTTATATTGATAATAATAAAAGTAATAAGAATATTTATTATAGTTCTATCGATAATAACTGCATAATATGGGTAATAATGCATGTTATATGGATGATAATGGAAGTAGTAAGTATATTTATTACAGTTCTAGCGATAATAACTGCATTATATGCGTAATAATGCATGTTATATTGATAATATCGAGAGTAATAAGTATAATTATTATAGTTCTACCGATAATAATAGTAAAATATGGCTAATAGTGCATGTTATATTGATAATAATAAAAGTAATAAGTATAATTATTAAAGTTCTATCGATAATAACTGCATAATATGGGTAATAATGCATGTTATATTGATGATAATAAAAGTAATACGTATATTTATTATAGTTCTAGCGATAATAACTGCATAATATGGGTAATAATGCATGTTATATTGATAATAATATAAGTAATAAGTATAATTATTACAGTTCTAGCGATAATAACTGCATTATACGGGTAATAATGCATGTTATATTGATAATAATAAAAGTAATAAGTATATTTATTATAGTTCTATCGATAATAACTGCATAATATGGGTAATAATGCATGTTATATTGATAATATCGGGAGTAATAAGTATAATTACTGGAGTTCAAGCGATAATACTAGTAAAATATATCTAACAGTGCCTGTTATATTGATAATATCGGGAGTAATAAGTATAATTATTATAGTTCTAGCCATAATAATAGTAAAATATGGCTAATAGTACATGTTATACTGATAATAATAAAAGTAATAAGTATATTTACTATACTTCTGTCGATAATAACTGCATTATATGGGTAATAATGCATGTTATATTGATAATATCGGGAGTAGTAAGTATAATTATTACAGTTCTAGCGATAATAACTGCCTTATATGGGTAATAATGGATGTTATATTGATAATATCGGGAGTAATAAGTATAATTATTACAGTTCTAGCGATAATACTAGTAAAATATGGCTAAGAGTGCCTGTTATATTGATAATAATAGAAGTAATAAGTACATTTATTATACTTCTGTCGATAATAACTGCATTATATGGGTAATAATGCATGTTATATTGATAATATCGGGAGTAATAAGTGTAATTATTACAGTTCTAGCGATAATAACTGCATTATATGGGTAATAATGGATGTTATATTGATAATATCGGGAGTAATATGTATAATTATTACAGTTCTAGCGATAATACTAGTAAAATATGGCTAAGAGTGCCTGTTATATTGATAATAATAAAAGTAATAAGTATATTTATTATACTTCTGTCGATAATAACTGCATTATATGGGTAATAATGCATGTTATATTGATAATAATATAAGTAATAAGTATAATTATTACAGTTCTAGCGATAATAACTGCAATTTATGGGTAATAATGCACGTGATATTGCTAATAATATAAGTAATAAGTATAATTATTACAGTTCTAGCGATAATAACTGCATAATATGGACAATAATGCATGTTATATTGATGATAATGAAAGTAGTAAGTATATTTACTACAGTTCTAGCGAAAATAACTGCATTATATGCGTAATAATGCATGTTATAATGATAATATCGGGAGTAATAAGTATAATTATTATAGTTCTAGCGATAATAATAGCACAATATGGCTAATAGTGCATGTTATATTGATAATAATAAAAGTAATAAGTATATTTATTATAGTTCTATCGATAATAACTGCATAATATGGGTAATAATGCATGTTATATTGATGATAATAAAAGTAATACGTATATTTATTATAGTTCTAGCCATAATAACTGCATAATATGGGTAATAATGCGTGTTATATTGATAATAATATAAGTAATAAGTATAATTATTACAGTTCTAGTGATAATAACTGCATTATACGGGTAATAATGCATGTTATATTGATAATAATACAAGTAATAAGTATATTTATTATAGTTCTATCGATAATAACTGCATAATATGGGTAATAATGCATGTTATATTGATAATATCGGGAGTAATAAGTATAATTACTACAGTTCAAGCGATAATACTAGTAAAATATATCTAACAGTGCCTGTTATATTGATAATATCGGGAGTAATAAGTATAATTATTATAGTTCTAGCCATAATAATAGTAAAATATGGCTAATAGTACATGTTATACTGATAATAATAAAAGTAATAAGTATATTTACTATACTTCTGTCGATAATAACTGCATTATATGCGTAATAATGCATGTTATATTGATAATATCGGGAGTAATAAGTATAATTATTATAGTTCTAGCCATAATAATAGTAAAATATGGCTAATAGTACATGTTATACTGATAATAATAAAAGTAATAAGTATATTTACTATACTTCTGTCGATAATAACTGCATTATATGGGTAATAATGCATGTTATATTGATAATATCGGGAGTAGTAAGTATAATTATTACAGTTCTAGCGACAATAACTGCATTATATGGGTAATAATGCGTGTTATATTGATAATATCGGGAGTAGTAAGTATAATTATTACAGTTCTAGCGATAATACTAGTAAAATATGGCTAAGAGTGCCTGTTATATTGATAATAATAAAAGTAATAAGAATATTTATTATAGTTCTAGCGATAATAACTGCATAATACGGACAATAATGCATGTTATATTGATGATAATGAGAGTAGTAAGTATATTTACTACAGTTCTAGCGAAAATAACTGCATTATATGCGTAATAATGCATGTTATAATGATAATATCGGGAGTAATAAGTATAATTATTATAGTTCTAGCGATAATAATAGTACAATATGGCTAATAGTGCATGTTATATTGATAATAATAAAAGTAATAAGTATATTTATTATAGTTCTATCGATAATAACTGCATAATATGGGTAATAATGCATGTTATATTGATGATAATAAAAGTAATACGTATATTTATTATAGTTCTAGCGATAATAACTGCATAATGTGGGTAATAATGCATGTTATATTGATAATAATATAAGTAATAAGTATAATTATTACAGTTCTGGCGATAATAACTGCATAATATGGGTAATAATGCATGTTATATTGATAATAATATAAGTAATAAGTATAATTATTACAGTTCTAGCGATAATAACTGCAGTATACGGGTAATAATGCATGTTATATTGATAATAATAAAAGTAATAAGTATATTTATTATAGTTCTATCGATAATAACTGCATAATATGGGTAATAATGCATGTTATATTGATAGTATCGGGAGTAATAAGTATAATTACTACAGTTCAAGCGATAATACTAGTAAAATATATCTAACAGTGCCTGTTATATTGATAATATCGGGAGTAATAAGTATAATTATTATAGTTCTAGCCATAATAATAGTAAAATATGGCTAATAGTACATGTTATACTGATAATAATAAAAGTAATAAGTATATTTACTATACTTCTGTCGATAATAACTGCATTATATGCGTAATAATGCATGTTATAATGATAATATCGGGAGTAATAAGTATACTTATTATAGTTCTAGCGATAATAATAGTACAATATGGCTAATAGTGCATGTTATATTGATAATAATAAAAGTAATAAGTATATTTATTATAGTTCTATCGATAATAACTGCATAATATGGGTAATAATGCATGTTATATTGATGATAATAAAAGTAATACGTATATTTCTTATAGTTCTATCGATAATAACTGCATAATATGGGTAATAATGCATGTTATATTGATAATATCGGGAGTAATAAGTATAATTACTACAGTTCAAGCGATAATACTAGTAAAATATATCTAACAGTGCCTGTTATATTGATAATATCGGGAGTAATAAGTATAATTATTATAGTTCTAGCCATAATAATAGTAAAATATGGCTAATAGTACATGTTATACTGATAATAATAAAAGTAATAAGTATATTTACTATACTTCTGTCGATAATAACTGCATTATATGGGTAATAATGCATGTTATATTGATAATATCGGGAGTAGTAAGTATAATTATTACAGTTCTAGCGACAATAACTGCATTATATGGGTAATAATGCATGTTATATTGATAATATCGGGAGTAGTAAGTATAATTATTACAGTTCTAGCGATAATACTAGTAAAATATCGCTAAGAGTGCCTGTTATATTGATAATAATAAAAGTAATAAGAATATTTATTATAGTTCTAGCGATAATAACTGCATAATACGGACAATAATGCATGTTATATTGATGATAATGAGAGTAGTAAGTATATTTACTACAGTTCTAGCGAAAATAACTGCATTATATGCGTAATAATGCATGTTATAATGATAATATCGGGAGTAATAAGTATAATTATTATAGTTCTAGCGATAATAATAGTACAATATGGCTAATAGTGCATGTTATATTGATAATAATAAAAGTAATAAGTATATTTATTATAGTTCTATCGATAATAACTGCATAATATGGGTAATAATGCATGTTATATTGATGATAATAAAAGTAATACGTATATTTATTATAGTTCTAGCGATAATAACTGCATAATGTGGGTAATAATGCATGTTATATTGATAATAATATAAGTAATAAGTATAATTATTACAGTTCTGGCGATAATAACTGCATAATATGGGTAATAATGCATGTTATATTGATAATAATATAAGTAATAAGTATAATTATTACAGTTCTAGCGATAATAACTGCATTATACGGGTAATAATGCATGTTATATTGATAATAATAAAAGTAATAAGTATATTTATTATAGTTCTATCGATAATAACTGCATAATATGGGTAATAATGCATGTTATATTGATAATATCGGGAGTAATAAGTATAATTACTACAGTTCAAGCGATAATACTAGTAAAATATATCTAACAGTGCCTGTTATATTGATAATATCGGGAGTAATAAGTATAATTATTATAGTTCTAGCCATAATAATAGTAAAATATGGCTAATAGTACATGTTATACTGATAATAATAAAAGTAATAAGTATATTTACTATACTTCTGTCGATAATAACTGCATTATATGCGTAATAATGCATGTTATAATGATAATATCGGGAGTAATAAGTATACTTATTATAGTTCTAGCGATAATAATAGTACAATATGGCTAATAGTGCATGTTATATTGATAATAATAAAAGTAATAAGTATATTTATTATAGTTCTATCGATAATAACTGCATAATATGGGTAATAATGCATGTTATATTGATGATAATAAAAGTAATACGTATATTTATTATAGTTCTAGCGATAATAACTGCATAATATGGGTAATAATGCATGTTATATTGATAATAATATAAGTAATAAGTATAATTATTACAGTTCTGGCGATAATAACTGCATAATATGGGTAATAATGCATGTTATATTGATAATAATATAAGTAATAAGTATAATTATTACAGTTCTAGCGATAATAACTGCATTATACGGGTAATAATGCATGTTATATTGATAATAATAAAAGTAATAAGTATATTTATTATAGTTCTATCGATAATAACTGCATAATATGGGTAATAATGCATGTTATATTGATAATATCGGGAGTAATAAGTATAATTACTACAGTTCAAGCGATAATACTAGTAAAATATATCTAACAGTGCCTGTTATATTGATAATATCGGGAGTAATAAGTATAATTATTATAGTTCTAGCCATAATAATAGTAAAATATGGCTAATAGTACATGTTATACTGATAATAATAAAAGTAATAAGTATATTTACTATACTTCTGTCGATAATAACTGCATTATATGGGTAATAATGCATGTTATATTGATAATATCGGGAGTAGTAAGTATAATTATTACAGTTCTAGCGATAATAACTGCATTATATGGGTAATAATGGATGTTATATTGATAATATCGGGAGTAATAAGTATAATTATTACAGTTCTAGCGATAATACTAGTAAAATATGGCTAAGAGTGCCTGTTATTTTGATAATAATAGAAGTAATAAGTATATTTATTATACTTCTGTCGATAATAACTGCATTATATGGGTAATAATGCATGTTATATTGATAATATCGGGAGTAATAAGTGTAATTATTACAGTTCTAGCGATAATAACTGCATTATATGGGTAATAATGGATGTTATATTGATAATATCGGGAGTAATATGTATAATTATTACAGTTCTAGCGATAATACTAGTAAAATATGGATAAGAGTGCCTGTTATATTGATAATAATTAAAGTAATAAGTATATTTATTATACTTCTGTCGATAATAACTGCATTATATGGGTAATAATGCATGTTATATTGATAATAATATAAGTAATAAGTATAATTATTACAGTTCTAGCGATAATAACTGCATAATATGGACAATAATGCATGTTATATTGATGATAATGAAAGTAGTAAGTATATTTACTACAGTTCTAGCGAAAATAACTGCATTATATGCGTAATAATGCATGTTATAATGATAATATCGGGAGTAATAAGTACAATTATTATAGTTCTAGCGATAATAATAGTACAATATGGCTAATAGTGCATGTTATATTGATAATAATAAAAGTAATAAGTATATTTATTATAGCTCTATCGATAATAACTGCATAATATGGGTAATAATGCATGTTATATTGATGATAATAAAAGTAATACGTATATTTATTATAGTTCTAGCGATAATAACTGCATAATATGGGTAATAATGCATGTTATATTGATAATAATATAAGTAATAAGTATAATTATTACAGTTCTGGCGATAGTAACTGCATTATATGGGTAATAATGCACGTTATATTGCTAATAATATAAGTAATAAGTATAATTATTACAGTTCTAGCGATAATAACTGCATTATACGGGTAATAATGCATGTTATATTGATAAGAATAAAAGTAATAAGCATATTTATTATAGTTCTATCGACAATAACTGCATTATATGGGTAATAATGCATGTTATATTGATAATATCGGGAGTAGTAAGTATAATTATTACAGTTCTAGCGATAATACTAGTAAAATATGGCTAAGAGTGCCTGTTATATTGATAATAATAAAAGTAATAAGTATATTTATTATACTTCTGTCGATAATACCTGCATTATGTGGGTAATAATGCATGTTATATTGATAATAATAAAAGTAATAAGAATATTTATTATAGTTCTATCGATAATAACTGCATAATATGGGTAATAATGCATGTTATATGGATGATAATGGAAGTAGTAAGTATATTTATTACAGTTCTAGCGATAATAACTGCATTATATGCGTAATAATGCATGTTATATTGATAATATCGAGAGTAATAAGTATAATTATTATAGTTCTACCGATAATAATAGTAAAATATGGCTAATAGTGCATGTTATATTGATAATAATAAAAGTAATAAGTATAATTATTAAAGTTCTATCGATAATAACTGCATAATATGGGTAATAATGCATGTTATATTGATGATAATAAAAGTAATACGTATATTTATTATAGTTCTAGCGATAATAACTGCATAATATGGGTAATAATGCATGTTATATTGATAATAATATAAGTAATAAGTATAATTATTACAGTTCTAGCGATAATAACTGCATTATACGGGTAATAATGCATGTTATATTGATAATAATAAAAGTAATAAGTATATTTATTATAGTTCTATCGATAATAACTGCATAATATGGGTAATAATGCATGTTATATTGATAATATCGGGAGTAATAAGTATAATTACTGGAGTTCAAGCGATAATACTAGTAAAATATATCTAACAGTGCCTGTTATATTGATAATATCGGGAGTAATAAGTATAATTATTATAGTTCTAGCCATAATAATAGTAAAATATGGCTAATAGTACATGTTATACTGATAATAATAAAAGTAATAAGTATATTTACTATACTTCTGTCGATAATAACTGCATTATATGCGTAATAATGCATGTTATATTGATAATATCGGTAGTAGTAAGTATAATTATTACAGTTCTAGCGATAATACTAGTAAAATATGGCTAAGAGTGCCTGTTATACTGATAATAATAAAAGTAATAAGTATATTTATTATACTTCTGTCGATAATAACTGCATTATATGGGTAATAATGCATGTTATATTGATAATATCGGGAGTAATAAGTATAATTATTACAGTTCTAGCGATAATAACTGCAATTTATGGGTAATAAGGCACGTTATATTGCTAATAATATAAGTAATAAGTATAATTATTACAGTTCTAGCGATAATAACTGCATAATATGGACAATAATGTATGTTATATTGATGATAATGAAAGTAGTAAGTATATTTATTACAGTTCTAGCGATAATAACTGCATTATATGCGTAATAATGCACGTTATATTGATAATATCGGGAGTAATAAGTATAATTATTATAGTTCTAGCGATAATAATAGTAAAATATGGCTATTAGTGCCTGTTATATTGATAATAATAAAAGTAATAAGTATATTTATTATACTTCTGTCGATAATAACTGCATTATATGGGTAATAATGCATGTTATATTGATAATAATATAAGTAATAAGTATTATTATTACAGTTCTAGCGATAATAACTCCATTATATGGGTAATAATGCACGTTATATTGCTAATAATATAAGTAGTAAGTATAATTATTACAGTTCTAGCGATAATAACGGCATTATATGGGTAATAATGCATGTTATATTGATAATATCGGGAGTAATAAGTACAATTATTATAGTTCTAGCGATAATAATAGTACAATATGGCTAATAGTGCATGTTATATTGATAATAATAAAAGTAATAAGTATATTTATTATAGTTCTATCGATAATAACTGCATAATATGGGTAATAATGCATGTTATATTGATGATAATAAAAGTAATAAGTATAATTATTACAGTTCTAGCGATAATAACTGCATAATATGGGTAATAATGCACGTTATATTGAGAATAATATAAGTAATAAGTATAATTATTACAGTTCTAGCAATAATAACTGCATTATATGGGTAATAATGGATGTTATATTGATAATATCGGGAGTAATAAGTATAATTATTACAGTTCTAGCGATAATAACTGCATTATATGGGTAATAATGGATGTTATATTGATAATATCGGGAGTAATATGTATAATTATTACAGTTCTAGCGATAATACTAGTAAAATATGGCTAAGAGTGCCTGTTATATTGATAATAATAAAAGTAATAAGTATATTTATTATACTACTGTCGATAATAACTGCATTATATGGGTAATAATGCATGTTATATTGATAATAATATAAGTAATAAGTATAATTATTACAGTTCTAGCGATAATAACTGCAATTTATGGGTAATAATGCACGTTATATTGCTAATAATATAAGTAATAAGTATAATTATTACAGTTCTAGCGATAATAACTGCATAATATGGACAATAATGCATGTTATATTGATGATAATGAAAGTAGTAAGTATATTTATTACAGTTCTAGCGATAATAACTGCATTATATGCGTAATAATGCATGTTATATTGATAATATCGTGAGTAATAAGTATATTTATTATACTTCTGTCGATAATAACTGCATTATATGGGTAATAATGCATGTTATATTGATAATAATATAAGTAATAAGTATTATTATTACAGTTCTAGCTATAATAACTCCATTATATGGGTAATAAAGCATGATATATTGATAATAATAAGAGTAATAAGTATATCTATTACAGTTCTATCCAAAATAACTGCATAATATGGGTAATAATGCATGTTATATTGATGATAATAAAAGTAATACGTATATTTATTATAGTTCTAGCGATAATAACTGCATAATATGGGTAATAATGCATGTTATATTGATAATAATATAAGTAATAAGTATAATTATTACAGTTCTAGCGATAATAACTGCAATTTATGGGTAATAATGCACGTTATATTGCTAATAATATAAGTAATAAGTATAATTATTACAGTTCTAGCGATAATAACTGCAAATATGGGCAATAATGCATGTTATATTGATGATAATGAAAGTAGTAAGTATATTTATTACATTTCTAGCGATAATAACTGCATTATATGCGTAATAATGCATGTTATATTGATAATATTGGGAGTAATAAGTATAATTATTATAGTTCTAGCGATAATAATAGTAAAATATGGCTATTAGTGCCTGCTATATTGATAATAATAAAAGTAATAAGTACATTTATTATACTTCTGTCGATAATAACTGCATTATATGGGTAATAATGCATGTTATATTGCTAATAATATAAGTAATAAGTATAATTATTACAGTTCTAGCGATAATAACTGCATTATATGGGTAATAATGCATGTTATATTGATAATATCGGGAGTAATAAGTATAATTATTATAGTTCTAGCGATAATAATAGTAAAATATGGCAAACAGTGCATGTTATATTGATAATAATAAAAGTATTAAGTATATTTATTATAGTTCTATCGATAATAACTGCATTATATGGGTAATAATGCATGTTATATTGATAATATCGGGAGTAATAAGTATAATTATTACAGTTCTAGCGATAATAACTGCATTATATGGGTAATAATGGATGTTATATTGATAATATCGGGAGTAATAAGTATAATTATTACAGTTCTAGCGATAATACTAGTAAAATATGTGTAAGAGTGCCTGTTATATTGATAATAATGAAAGTAATACGTATATTTATTATACTTCTGTCGATAATAACTGCATTATATGGGTAATAATGCATGTTATATTGATAATAATATAAGTAATAAGTATAATTATTACAGTTCTAGCTATAATAACTCCATTATATGGGTAATAAAGCATGTTATATTGATAATAATAAAAGTAATAAGTATATTTATTACAGTTCTATCCAAAATAACTGCATAATATGGGTAATAATGCATGTTATATTGATGATAATAAAAGTAATACGTATATTTATTATAGTTCTAGCGATAATAACTGCATAATATGGGTAATAATGCATGTTATATTGCTAATAATATAAGTAATGAGTATAATTATTACAGTTCTAGCGATAATAACTGCATTATATGGGTAATAATGCATGTTATATTGATAATATCGGGAGTAATAAGTATAATTATTACAGTTCTAGCGATAATAACTGCATTATATGGGGGTAATAATGCATGTTATATTGATAATATCGGGAGTAATAAGTACAATTATTATAGTTCCAGCGATAATAATAGTAAAATATGGCTAATAATACATGTTATACTGATAATAATAAAAGTAATAAGTATATTTATTATACTTCTGTCGATAATAACTGCATTATATGGGTAATAATGCACGTCATATTGCTAATAATATAAGTAATAAGTATAATTATTACAGTTCTAGCAATAATAACTGCATTATACGGGTAATAATGCATGTTATATTGATAATAATAAAAGTAATAAGTATATTTATTATAGTTCTATCGATAATAACTGCATAATATGGGTAATAATGCATGTTATATTGATAATATCGGGAGTAATAAGTATAATTATTACAGTTCTAGCGATAATACTAGTAAAATATATCTAACAATGCCTGTTATATTGATAATAATAATAGTAATAAGTATATTTATTATACTTCTGTCGATAATACCTGCATTATATGGGTAATAATGCATGTTATATTAATAATATCGGGAGTAATAAGTATAATTATTACAGTTCTAGCGATAATAATAGTAAAATATGGCTAATAGTACATGTTATACTGATAATAATAAAAGTAATAAGTATATTTATTATACTTCTGTCGATAATAACTGCATTATATGGGTAATAATGGATGTTATATTGATAATATCGGGAGTAATATGTATAATTATTACAGTTCTAGCGATAATACTAGTAAAATATGGCTAAGAGTGCCTGTTATATTGATAATAATAAAAGTAATAAGCATATTTATTATACTACTGTCGATAATAACTGCATTATATGGGTAATAATGCATGTTATATTGATAGTAATATAAGTAATAAGTATAATTATTACAGTTCTAGCGATAATAACTGCAATTTATGGGTAATAAGGCACGTTATATTGCTAATAATATAAGTAATAAGTATAATTATTACAGTTCTAGCGATAATAACTGCATAATATGGACAATAATGCATGTTATATTGATGATAATGAAAGTAGTAAGTATATTTATTACAGTTCTAGCGATAATAACTGCATTATATGCGTAATAATGCACGTTATATTGATAATATCGGGAGTAATAAGTATAATTATTATAGTTCTAGCGATAATAATAGTAAAATATGGCTATTAGTGCCTGTTATATTGATAATAATAAAAGTAATAAGTATATTTATTATACTTCTGTCGATAATAACTGCATTATATGGGTAATAATGCATGTTATATTGATAATAATATAAGTAATAAGTATTATTATTACAGTTCTAGCGATAATAACTCCATTATATGGGTAATAATGCATGTTATATTGATAATAATATGAGTAATAAGTATAATTATTACAGTTCTAGCGATAATAACTGCATAATATGGGTAATAATGCACGTTATATTGCTAATAATATAAGTAGTAAGTATAATTATTACAGTTCTAGCGATAATAACGGCATTATATGGGTAATAATGCATGTTATATTGATAATATCGGGAGTAATAAGTACAATTATTATAGTTCTAGCGATAATAATAGTACAATATAGCTAATAGTGCATGTTATATTGATAATAATAAAAGTAATAAGTATATTTATTATAGTTCTATCGATAATAACTGCATAATATGGGTAATAATGCATGTTATATTGATGATAATAAAAGTAATAAGTATAATTATTACAGTTCTAGCGATAATAACTGCATAATATGGGTAATAATGCACGTTATATTGAGAATAATATAAGTAATAAGTATAATTATTACAGTTCTAGCGATAATAACTGCATTATATGGGTAATAATGGATGTTATATTGATAATATCGGGAGTAATAAGTATAATTATTACAGTTCTAGCGATAATAACTGCATTATATGGGTAATAATGGATGTTATATTGATAATATCGGGAGTAATATGTATAATTATTACAGTTCTAGCGATAATACTAGTAAAATATGGCTAAGAGTGCCTGTTATATTGATAATAATAAAAGTAATAAGTATATTTATTATACTACTGTCGATAATAACTGCATTATATGGGTAATAATGCATGTTATATTGATAATATCGGGACTAATAAGTATAATTATTATAGTTCTAGCGATAATAATAGTACAATATGGCTAATAGTGCATGTTATATTGATAATAATAAAAGTAATAAGTATATTTATTATAGTTCTAGCGATAATAACTGCATAATATGGGTAATAATGCATGTTATATTGATAATAATATAAGTAATAAGTATAATTATTACAGTTCTAGCGATAATAACTGCAATTTATGGGTAACAATGCACGTTATATTGCTAATAATATAAGTAATAAGTATAATTATTACAGTTCTAGCGATAATAACTGCATAATATGGGCAATAATGCATGTTATATTGATGATAATGAAAGTAGTAAGAATATTTATTACAGTTCTAGCGATAATTACTGCATTATATGCGTAATAATGCATGTTATATTGATAATATCGGGAGTAATATGTATAACTATTACAGTTCTAGCGATAATACTAGTAAAATATGGCTAAGAGTGCCTGTTACATTGATAATAATAAAAGTAATAAGTATATTTATTATACTTCTGTCGTTAATAACTGCATTATATGGGTAATAATGCATGTTATATTGATAATATCGGGAGTAATAAGTACAATTATTATAGTTCTAGCGATAATAATAGTACAATATGGCTAATAGTGCATGTTATATTGATAATAATAAAAGTAATAAGTATATTTATTATAGTTCTATCGATAATAACTGCATAATATGGGTAATAATGCATGTTATATTAATGATAATAAAAGTAATAAGTATAATTATTACAGTTCTAGCGATAATAACTGCATAATATGGGTAATAATGCACGTTATATTGCTAATAATATAAGTAATGATTATAATTATTACAGTTCTAGCGATACTAACTGCATTATATGGGTAATAATGCATGTTGTATTGATAATATCGGGAGTAATAAGTATAATTATTACAGTTCTAGCGATAATACTAGTAAAATATATCTAACAGTGCCTGTTATATTGATAATAATAATAGTAATAAGTATATTTATTATACTTCTGTCGATAATAACTGCATTATATGTGTAATAATGCATGTTATATTGATAATATCGGGAGTAATAAGTATAATTATTACAGTTCTAGCGATAATACTAGTAAAATATATCTAACAGTGCCTGTTATATTGATAATAATAATAGTAATAAGTATATTTATTATACTTCTGTCGATAATACCTGCATTATATGGGTAATAATGCATGTTATATTAATAATATCGGGAGTAATAAGTATATTTATTATAGTTCTACCGATAATAATAGTAAAATATGGCTAATAGTGCATGTTATATTGATAATAATAAAAGTAATAAGTATAATTATTAAAGTTCTATCGATAATAACTGCATAATATGGGTAATAATGCATGTTATATTGATGATAATAAAAGTAATACGTATATTTATTATAGTTCTAGCGATAATAACTGCATAATATGGGTAATAATGCATGTTATATTGATAATAATATAAGTAATAAGTATAATTATTACAGTTCTAGCGATAATAACTGCATTATACGGGTAATAATGCATGTTATATTGATAATAATAAAAGTAATAAGTATATTTATTATAGTTCTATCGATAATAACTGCATAATATGGGTAATAATGCATGTTATATTGATAATATCGGGAGTAATAAGTATAATTACTGGAGTTCAAGCGATAATACTAGTAAAATATATCTAACAGTGCCTGTTATATTGATAATATCGGGAGTAATAAGTATAATTATTATAGTTCTAGCCATAATAATAGTAAAATATGGCTAATAGTACATGTTATACTGATAATAATAAAAGTAATAAGTATATTTACTATACTTCTGTCGATAATAACTGCATTATATGCGTAATAATGCATGTTATATTGATAATATCGGTAGTAGTAAGTATAATTATTACAGTTCTAGCGATAATACTAGTAAAATATGGCTAAGAGTGCCTGTTATACTGATAATAATAAAAGTAATAAGTATATTTATTATACTTCTGTCGATAATAACTGCATTATATGGGTAATAATGCATGTTATATTGATAATATCGGGAGTAATAAGTATAATTATTACAGTTCTAGCGATAATAACTGCATTATATGGGTAATAATGCATGTTATATTGATAATATCGGGAGTAATATGTATAATTATTATAGTTCTAGCGATAATAATAGTAAAATATGGCTAATAGTGCATGTTATATTGATAATAATAAAAGTATTAAGTATATTTATTATAGTTCTATCGATAATAACTGCATTATATGGGTAATAATGCATGTTATATTGATAATATCGGGAGTAATAAGTGTAATTATTTCAACTCTAGCGATAATAACTGCATTATATGGGTAATAATGGATGTTATATTGATAATATCGGGAGTAATATGTATAATTATTACAGTTCTAGCGATAATAATAGTAAAATATGGCTAAGAGTGCCTGTTATATTGATAATAATAAAAGTAATAAGTATATTTATTATACTACTGTCGATAATAACTGCATTATATGGGTAATAATGCATGTTATATTGATAGTAATATAAGTAATAAGTATAATTATTACAGTTCTAGCGATAATAACTGCAATTTATGGGTAATAAGGCACGTTATATTGCTAATAATATAAGTAATAAGTATAATTATTACAGTTCTAGCGATAATAACTGCATAATATGGACAATAATGTATGTTATATTGATGATAATGAAAGTAGTAAGTATATTTATTACAGTTCTAGCGATAATAACTGCATTATATGCGTAATAATGCACGTTATATTGATAATATCGGGAGTAATAAGTATAATTATTATAGTTCTAGCGATAATAATAGTAAAATATGGCTATTAGTGCCTGTTATATTGATAATAATAAAAGTAATAAGTATATTTATTATACTTCTGTCGATAATAACTGCATTATATGGGTAATAATGCATGTTATATTGATAATAATATAAGTAATAAGTATTATTATTACAGTTCTAGCGATAATAACTCCATTATATGGGTAATAATGCACGTTATATTGCTAATAATATAAGTAGTAAGTATAATTATTACAGTTCTAGCGATAATAACGGCATTATATGGGTAATAATGCATGTTATATTGATAATATCGGGAGTAATAAGTACAATTATTATAGTTCTAGCGATAATAATAGTACAATATGGCTAATAGTGCATGTTATATTGATAATAATAAAAGTAATAAGTATATTTATTATAGTTCTATCGATAATAACTGCATAATATGGGTAATAATGCATGTTATATTGATGATAATAAAAGTAATAAGTATAATTATTACAGTTCTAGCGATAATAACTGCATAATATGGGTAATAATGCACGTTATATTGAGAATAATATAAGTAATAAGTATAATTATTACAGTTCTAGCAATAATAACTGCATTATATGGGTAATAATGGATGTTATATTGATAATATCGGGAGTAATAAGTATAATTATTACAGTTCTAGCGATAATAACTGCATTATATGGGTAATAATGGATGTTATATTGATAATATCGGGAGTAATATGTATAATTATTACAGTTCTAGCGATAATACTAGTAAAATATGGCTAAGAGTGCCTGTTATATTGATAATAATAAAAGTAATAAGTATATTTATTATACTACTGTCGATAATAACTGCATTATATGGGTAATAATGCATGTTATATTGATAATAATATAAGTAATAAGTATTATTATTACAGTTCTAGCTATAATAACTCCATTATATGGGTAATAAAGCATGATATATTGATAATAATAAGAGTAATAAGTATATCTATTACAGTTCTATCCAAAATAACTGCATAATATGGGTAATAATGCATGTTATATTGATGATAATAAAAGTAATACGTATATTTATTATAGTTCTAGCGATAATAACTGCATAATATGGGTAATAATGCATGTTATATTGATAATAATATAAGTAATAAGTATAATTATTACAGTTCTAGCGATAATAACTGCAATTTATGGGTAATAATGCACGTTATATTGCTAATAATATAAGTAATAAGTATAATTATTACAGTTCTAGCGATAATAACTGCAAATATGGGCAATAATGCATGTTATATTGATGATAATGAAAGTAGTAAGTATATTTATTACATTTCTAGCGATAATAACTGCATTATATGCGTAATAATGCATGTTATATTGATAATATTGGGAGTAATAAGTATAATTATTATAGTTCTAGCGATAATAATAGTAAAATATGGCTATTAGTGCCTGCTATATTGATAATAATAAAAGTAATAAGTACATTTATTATACTTCTGTCGATAATAACTGCATTATATGGGTAATAATGCATGTTATATTGCTAATAATATAAGTAATAAGTATAATTATTACAGTTCTAGCGATAATAACTGCATTATATGGGTAATAATGCATGTTATATTGATAATATCGGGAGTAATAAGTATAATTATTATAGTTCTAGCGATAATAATAGTAAAATATGGCAAACAGTGCATGTTATATTGATAATAATAAAAGTATTAAGTATATTTATTATAGTTCTATCGATAATAACTGCATTATATGGGTAATAATGCATGTTATATTGATAATATCGGGAGTAATAAGTATAATTATTACAGTTCTAGCGATAATAACTGCATTATATGGGTAATAATGGATGTTATATTGATAATATCGGGAGTAATAAGTATAATTATTACAGTTCTAGCGATAATACTAGTAAAATATGTGTAAGAGTGCCTGTTATATTGATAATAATGAAAGTAATACGTATATTTATTATACTTCTGTCGATAATAACTGCATTATATGGGTAATAATGCATGTTATATTGATAATAATATAAGTAATAAGTATAATTATTACAGTTCTAGCTATAATAACTCCATTATATGGGTAATAAAGCATGTTATATTGATAATAATAAAAGTAATAAGTATATTTATTACAGTTCTATCCAAAATAACTGCATAATATGGGTAATAATGCATGTTATATTGATGATAATAAAAGTAATACGTATATTTATTATAGTTCTAGCGATAATAACTGCATAATATGGGTAATAATGCATGTTATATTGCTAATAATATAAGTAATGAGTATAATTATTACAGTTCTAGCGATAATAACTGCATTATATGGGTAATAATGCATGTTATATTGATAATATCGGGAGTAATAAGTATAATTATTACAGTTCTAGCGATAATAACTGCATTATATGGGGGTAATAATGCATGTTATATTGATAATATCGGGAGTAATAAGTACAATTATTATAGTTCCAGCGATAATAATAGTAAAATATGGCTAATAATACATGTTATACTGATAATAATAAAAGTAATAAGTATATTTATTATACTTCTGTCGATAATAACTGCATTATATGGGTAATAATGCACGTCATATTGCTAATAATATAAGTAATAAGTATAATTATTACAGTTCTAGCAATAATAACTGCATTATACGGGTAATAATGCATGTTATATTGATAATAATAAAAGTAATAAGTATATTTATTATAGTTCTATCGATAATAACTGCATAATATGGGTAATAATGCATGTTATATTGATAATATCGGGAGTAATAAGTATAATTATTACAGTTCTAGCGATAATACTAGTAAAATATATCTAACAATGCCTGTTATATTGATAATAATAATAGTAATAAGTATATTTATTATACTTCTGTCGATAATACCTGCATTATATGGGTAATAATGCATGTTATATTAATAATATCGGGAGTAATAAGTATAATTATTACAGTTCTAGCGATAATAATAGTAAAATATGGCTAATAGTACATGTTATACTGATAATAATAAAAGTAATAAGTATATTTATTATACTTCTGTCGATAATAACTGCATTATATGGGTAATAATGGATGTTATATTGATAATATCGGGAGTAATATGTATAATTATTACAGTTCTAGCGATAATACTAGTAAAATATGGCTAAGAGTGCCTGTTATATTGATAATAATAAAAGTAATAAGTATATTTATTATACTTCTGTCGATAATAACTGCATTATATGGGTAATAATGGATGTTATATTGATAATATCGGGAGTAATATGTATAATTATTACAGTTCTAGCGATAATACTAGTAAAATATGGCTAAGAGTGCCTGTTATATTGATAATAATAAAAGTAATAAGCATATTTATTATACTACTGTCGATAATAACTGCATAATATGGGTAATAATGCATGTTATATTGATAGTAATATAAGTAATAAGTATAATTATTACAGTTCTAGCGATAATAACTGCAATTTATGGGTAATAATGCACGTTATATTGAGAATAATATAAGTAATAAGTATAATTATTACAGTTCTAGCGATAATAACTGCATTATATGGGTAATAATGGATGTTATATTGATAATATCGGGAGTAATAAGTATAATTATTACAGTTCTAGCGATAATAACTGCATTATATGGGTAATAATGGATGTTATATTGATAATATCGGGAGTAATATGTATAATTATTACAGTTCTAGCGATAATACTAGTAAAATATGGCTAAGAGTGCCTGTTATATTGATAATAATAAAAGTAATAAGTATATTTATTATACTACTGTCGATAATAACTGCATTATATGGGTAATAATGCATGTTATATTGATAATATCGGGACTAATAAGTATAATTATTATAGTTCTAGCGATAATAATAGTACAATATGGCTAATAGTGCATGTTATATTGATAATAATAAAAGTAATAAGTATATTTATTATAGTTCTAGCGATAATAACTGCATAATATGGGTAATAATGCATGTTATATTGATAATAATATAAGTAATAAGTATAATTATTACAGTTCTAGCGATAATAACTGCAATTTATGGGTAACAATGCACGTTATATTGCTAATAATATAAGTAATAAGTATAATTATTACAGTTCTAGCGATAATAACTGCATAATATGGGCAATAATGCATGTTATATTGATGATAATGAAAGTAGTAAGAATATTTATTACAGTTCTAGCGATAATTACTGCATTATATGCGTAATAATGCATGTTATATTGATAATATCGGGAGTAATATGTATAACTATTACAGTTCTAGCGATAATACTAGTAAAATATGGCTAAGAGTGCCTGTTACATTGATAATAATAAAAGTAATAAGTATATTTATTATACTTCTGTCGTTAATAACTGCATTATATGGGTAATAATGCATGTTATATTGATAATATCGGGAGTAATAAGTACAATTATTATAGTTCTAGCGATAATAATAGTACAATATGGCTAATAGTGCATGTTATATTGATAATAATAAAAGTAATAAGTATATTTATTATAGTTCTATCGATAATAACTGCATAATATGGGTAATAATGCATGTTATATTAATGATAATAAAAGTAATAAGTATAATTATTACAGTTCTAGCGATAATAACTGCATAATATGGGTAATAATGCACGTTATATTGCTAATAATATAAGTAATGATTATAATTATTACAGTTCTAGCGATACTAACTGCATTATATGGGTAATAATGCATGTTGTATTGATAATATCGGGAGTAATAAGTATAATTATTACAGTTCTAGCGATAATACTAGTAAAATATATCTAACAGTGCCTGTTATATTGATAATAATAATAGTAATAAGTATATTTATTATACTTCTGTCGATAATAACTGCATTATATGTGTAATAATGCATGTTATATTGATAATATCGGGAGTAATAAGTATAATTATTACAGTTCTAGCGATAATACTAGTAAAATATATCTAACAGTGCCTGTTATATTGATAATAATAATAGTAATAAGTATATTTATTATACTTCTGTCGATAATACCTGCATTATATGGGTAATAATGCATGTTATATTAATAATATCGGGAGTAATAAGTATAATTATTACAGTTCTAGCGATAATAATAGTAAAATATGGCTAATAGTACATGTTATACTGATAATAATAAAAGTAATAAGTATATTTATTATACTTCTGTCGATAATAACTGCATTATATGGGTAATAATGCATGTTATATTGATAATATCGGGAGTAATAAGTATAATTATTACAGTTCTAGCGATAATAACTGCATTATATGGGGGTAATAATGCATGTTATATTGATAATATCGGGAGTAATAAGTATAATTATTATAGTTCTAGCGATAATAATAGTAAAATATGGCTAATAGTGCATGTTATATTGATAATAATAAAAGTATTAAGTATATTTATTATAGTTCTATCGATAATAACTGCATTATATGGGTAATAATGCATGTTATATTGATAATATCGGGAGTAATAAGTATAATTATTACAGTTCTAGCGATAATAACTGCATTATATGCGTAATAATGCATGTTATATTGATAATATCGGGAGTAATAAGTATAATTATTACAGTTCTAGCGATAATACTAGTAAAATATATTTAACAGTGCCTGTTATATTGATAATAATAATAGTAATAAGTATATTTATTATACTTCTGTCGATAATACCTGCATTATATGGGTAATAATGCATGTTATATTGATAATAATATAAGTAATAAGTATAATTATTACAGTTCTAGCGATAATAACTGCATAATATGGGTAATAATGCATGTTATATTGATGATTATAAAAGTAATACGTATATTTATTATAGCTCTAGCGATAATAACTGCATAATATGGGTAATAATGCATGTTATATTGATAATATTGGGAGTAATAAGTATAATTATGATAGTTCTAGCGATAATAATAGTAAAATATGGCTAATAGTACATGTTATACTGATAATAATAAAAGTAATAAGTATATTTATTATACTTCTGCCGATAATAACTGCATTATATGGGTAATAATGCACGTTATATTGCTAATAATATAAGTAATAAGTATAATTATTACAGTTCTAGCGATAATGCCTGCATTATACGGGTAATAATGCATGTTATATTGATAATAATAAAAGTAATAAGTATATTTATTATAGTTCTATCGATAATAACTGCATAATATGGGTAATAATGCATGTTATATTGATGATAATGAAAGTAGTAAGTATATTTATTACAGTTCTAGCGATAATAACTGCATTATATGCGTAATAATGCATGTTATATTGATAATATCGGGAGTAATAAGTATAATTATTACAGTTCTAGCGATAATACTAGTAAAATGTGGCTAATAGTACATGTTATACTGATAATAATAAAAGCAATAAGTATATTTATTATACTTCTGTCGATAATAACTGCATTATATGGGTAATAATGCATGTTATATTGATAATATTGGGAGTAATAAGTATATTTATTATAGTTCTAGCGATAATAACTGCATAATATGGGTAATAATGCATGTTATATTGATAATAATAAAAGTAATAAGTACATTTATTATAGTTCTATCGATAATAACTGCATAATATGGGTAATAATGCATGTTATGTTGATAATAATAAAAGTTATAAGTATATTTATTACAGTTCTAGCGATAATAACTGCGTAATATGGGTAATAATGCATGTTATATTGATGATAATAAAAGTAATACGTATATTTATTATAGCTCTAGCGATAATAACTGCATAATATGGGTAATAATGCATGTTATATTGATAATATTGGGAGTAATAGGTATAATTATTATAGTTCTAGACATAATAATAGTAAAATATGGCTATTAGTGCCTGTTATATTGATAATAATAAAAGTAATAAGTATATTTATTATACTTCTGTCGATAATAACTGCATTATATGGGTAATAATGCATGTTATAATGATAATATCGGGAGTAATAAGTATAATTATTACAGTTCTAGCGATAATACTAGTAAAATATATTTAACAGTGCCTGTTATATTGATAATAATAATAGTAATAAGTATATTTATTATACTTCTGCCGATAATAACTGCATTATATGGGTAATAATGCACGTTATATTGCTAATAATATAAGTAATCAGTATAATTATTACAGTTCTAGCGATAATAACTGCATTATACGGGTAATAATGCATGTTATATTGATAATAATAAAAGTAATAAGTATATTTATTATAGTTCTATCGATAATAACTGCATAATATGGGTAATAATGCATGTTATATTGATGATAATGAAAGTAGTAAGTATATTTATTACAGTTCTGGCGATAATAACTGCATTATATGCGTAATAATGCATGTTATATTGATAATATCGGGAGTAATAAGTATAATTATTACAGTTCTAGCGATAATACTAGTAAAATATATTTAACAGTGCCTGTTATATTGATAATAATAATAGTAATAAGTATATTTATTATACTTCTGTCGATAATACCTGCATTATATGGGTAATAATGCATGTTATATTGATAATATTGGGAGTAATAAGTATAATTATTATAGTTCTAGCGATAATACTAGTAAAATATGGCTAAGAGTGCCTGTTATATTGATAATAATAAAAGTAATAAGTATATTTATTATACTTCTGTCGATAATAACTGCATTATATGGGTAATAATGCATGTTATATTGATGATTATAAAAGTAATACGTATATTTATTATAGCTCTAGCGATAATAACTGCATAATATGGGTAATAATGCATGTTATATTGATAATATTGGGAGTAATAAGTATAATTATTATAGTTCTAGCGATAATAATAGTAAAATATGGCTATTAGTGCCTGTTATATTGATAATAATAAAAGTAATAAGTATATTTATTATACTTCTGTCGATAATAACTGCAATATATGGGTAATAATGCATGTTATATTGATAATATCGGGAGTAATAAGTATAATTATTACAGTTCTAGCGATAATACTAGTAAAATATGGCTAAGAGTGCCTGTTATATTGATAATATTAAAAGTGATAAGTATATTTATTATACTTCTGTCGATAATAACTGCATTATATGGGTAATAATGCATGTTATATTGATAATAATATAAGTAATAAGTATAATTATTACAGTTCTAGCGATAATACTAGTAAAATATGGCTAAGAGTGCATGTTATATTGATAACAATAAAAGTTATAAGTATATTTATTACAGTTCTATCGATAATAACTGCATAATATGGGTAATAATGCATGTTATATTGAGAATAATATAAGTAATAAGTATAATTATTACAGTTCTGGCGATAATAACTGCACTATATGGGTAATAATGCACGTTATATTGCTAATAGTATAAGTAATAAGTATAATTATTACAGTTCTAGCGATAATAACTCCATTATATGGGTAATAATGCATGTTATATTGATAATAATATAAGTAATAAGTATAATTATTACAGTTCTAGCGATAATAACTGCATAATATGGGTAATAATGCACGTTATATTGCCAATAATATAAGTAATGAGTATAATTATTACAGTTCTAGCGATAATAACTGCATTATATGGGTAATAATGCATGTTGTATTGATAATATCGGGAGTAATAAGTATAATTGTTATAGTTCTAGCGGTAATAATAATAAAATATGGCTAATAGTGCATGTTATATTGATAATAATAAAAGTAATTAGTACATTTATTATAGTTCTATCGATAATAACTGCATAATATGGGCAATAATGCATGTTATATTGATGATAATGAAAGTAGTAAGTATAATTATGATAGTTCTAGCGATAATAATAGTAAAATATGGCTATTAGTGCCTGTTATATTGATAATAATAAAAGTAATAAGTATATTTATTATACTTATGTCGGTAATAACTGCATTATATGGGTAATAATGCATGTTATAATGATAATATCGGGAGTAATAAGTATAATTATTATAGTTCTAGCGATAATAATAGTAAAATATGGCTAATAGTGCATGTTATATTGATAATAATAAAAGTATTAAGTATATTTATTATAGTTCTATCGATAATAACTGCATTATATGGGTAATAATGCATGTTATATTGATAATATCGGGAGTAATAAGTATAATTATGATAGTTCTAGCGATAATAATAGTAAAATATGGCTAATAGCACATGTTATACTGATAATAATAAAAGTAATAAGTATATTTATTATACTTCTGTCGATAATAACTGCATTATATGGGTAATAATGCATGTTATATTGATAATATCGGGAGTAATACGTATAATTATGATAGTTCTAGCGATAATAATAGTAAAATATGGCTATTAGTGCCTGTTATATTGATAATAATAAGAGTAATAAGTATATTTATTACACTTCTGTCGATAATAACTGCATTATATGGGTAATAATGCATGTTATATTGATAATAATATAAGTAATAAGTATAATTATTACAGTTCTAGCGATAATACTAGTAAAATATGGCTAAGAGTGCATGTTATATTGATAACAATAAAAGTTATAAGTATATTTATTACAGTTCTATCGATAATAACTGCATAATATGGGTAATAATGCATGTTATATTGAGAATAATATAAGTAATAAGTATAATTATTACAGTTCTGGCGATAATAACTGCACTATATGGGTAATAATGCACGTTATATTGCTAATAGTATAAGTAATAAGTATAATTATTACAGTTCTAGCGATAATAACTCCATTATATGGGTAATAATGCATGTTATATTGATAATAATATAAGTAATAAGTATAATTATTACAGTTCTAGCGATAATAACTGCATAATATGGGTAATAATGCACGTTATATTGCTAATAGTATAAGTAATAAGTATAATTATTACAGTTCTAGCGATAATAACTCCATTATATGGGTAATAATGCATGTTATATTGATAATAATATAAGTAATAAGTATAATTATTACAGTTCTAGCGATAATAACTGCATAATATGGGTAATAATGCACGTTATATTGCTAATAGTATAAGTAATAAGTATAATTATTACAGTTCTAGCGATAATAACTGCATTATATGGGTAATAATGCATGTTATATTGATAATATCGGGAGTAATAAGTATAATTGTTATAGTTCTAGCGGTAATAATAATAAAATATGGCTAATAGTGCATGTTATATTGATAATAATAAAAGTAATTAGTACATTTATTATAGTTCTATCGATAATAACTGCATAATATGGGCAATGATGCATGTTATATTGATGATAATGAAAGTAGTAAGTATATTTATTACAGATCTAGCGATAATAACTGCATTATATGCGTAATAATGCATGTTATATTGATAATATCGGGAGTAATAAGTATAATTATTACAGTTCTAGCGATAATACTAGTAAAATATATCTAACAGTGCCTGTTATATTGATAATAATAATAGTAATAAGTATATTTATTATACTTCTGTCGATAATACCTGCATTATATGGGTAATAATGCATGTTATATTAATAATATCGGGAGTAATAAGTATAATTATTACAGTTCTAGCGATAATAATAGTAAAATATGGCTAATAGTACATGTTATACTGATAATAATAAAAGTAATAAGTATATTTATTATACTTCTGTCGATAATAACTGCATTATATGGGTAATAATGCATGTTATATTGATAATATCGGGAGTAATAAGTATAATTATTACAGTTCTAGCGATAATAACTGCATTATATGGGGGTAATAATGCATGTTATATTGATAATATCGGGAGTAATAAGTATAATTATTATAGTTCTAGCGATAATAATAGTAAAATATGGCTAATAGTGCATGTTATATTGATAATAATAAAAGTATTAAGTATATTTATTATAGTTCTATCGATAATAACTGCATTATATGGGTAATAATGCATGTTATATTGATAATATCGGGAGTAATAAGTATAATTATTACAGTTCTAGCGATAATAACTGCATTATATGCGTAATAATGCATGTTATATTGATAATATCGGGAGTAATAAGTATAATTATTACAGTTCTAGCGATAATACTAGTAAAATATATTTAACAGTGCCTGTTATATTGATAATAATAATAGTAATAAGTATATTTATTATACTTCTGTCGATAATACCTGCATTATATGGGTAATAATGCATGTTATATTGATAATAATATAAGTAATAAGTATAATTATTACAGTTCTAGCGATAATAACTGCATAATATGGGTAATAATGCATGTTATATTGATGATTATAAAAGTAATACGTATATTTATTATAGCTCTAGCGATAATAACTGCATAATATGGGTAATAATGCATGTTATATTGATAATATTGGGAGTAATAAGTATAATTATGATAGTTCTAGCGATAATAATAGTAAAATATGGCTAATAGTACATGTTATACTGATAATAATAAAAGTAATAAGTATATTTATTATACTTCTGCCGATAATAACTGCATTATATGGGTAATAATGCACGTTATATTGCTAATAATATAAGTAATAAGTATAATTATTACAGTTCTAGCGATAATGCCTGCATTATACGGGTAATAATGCATGTTATATTGATAATAATAAAAGTAATAAGTATATTTATTATAGTTCTATCGATAATAACTGCATAATATGGGTAATAATGCATGTTATATTGATGATAATGAAAGTAGTAAGTATATTTATTACAGTTCTAGCGATAATAACTGCATTATATGCGTAATAATGCATGTTATATTGATAATATCGGGAGTAATAAGTATAATTATTACAGTTCTAGCGATAATACTAGTAAAATGTGGCTAATAGTACATGTTATACTGATAATAATAAAAGCAATAAGTATATTTATTATACTTCTGTCGATAATAACTGCATTATATGGGTAATAATGCATGTTATATTGATAATATTGGGAGTAATAAGTATATTTATTATAGTTCTAGCGATAATAACTGCATAATATGGGTAATAATGCATGTTATATTGATAATAATAAAAGTAATAAGTACATTTATTATAGTTCTATCGATAATAACTGCATAATATGGGTAATAATGCATGTTATGTTGATAATAATAAAAGTTATAAGTATATTTATTACAGTTCTAGCGATAATAACTGCGTAATATGGGTAATAATGCATGTTATATTGATGATAATAAAAGTAATACGTATATTTATTATAGCTCTAGCGATAATAACTGCATAATATGGGTAATAATGCATGTTATATTGATAATATTGGGAGTAATAGGTATAATTATTATAGTTCTAGACATAATAATAGTAAAATATGGCTATTAGTGCCTGTTATATTGATAATAATAAAAGTAATAAGTATATTTATTATACTTCTGTCGATAATAACTGCATTATATGGGTAATAATGCATGTTATAATGATAATATCGGGAGTAATAAGTATAATTATTACAGTTCTAGCGATAATACTAGTAAAATATATTTAACAGTGCCTGTTATATTGATAATAATAATAGTAATAAGTATATTTATTATACTTCTGCCGATAATAACTGCATTATATGGGTAATAATGCACGTTATATTGCTAATAATATAAGTAATCAGTATAATTATTACAGTTCTAGCGATAATAACTGCATTATACGGGTAATAATGCATGTTATATTGATAATAATAAAAGTAATAAGTATATTTATTATAGTTCTATCGATAATAACTGCATAATATGGGTAATAATGCATGTTATATTGATGATAATGAAAGTAGTAAGTATATTTATTACAGTTCTGGCGATAATAACTGCATTATATGCGTAATAATGCATGTTATATTGATAATATCGGGAGTAATAAGTATAATTATTACAGTTCTAGCGATAATACTAGTAAAATATATTTAACAGTGCCTGTTATATTGATAATAATAATAGTAATAAGTATATTTATTATACTTCTGTCGATAATACCTGCATTATATGGGTAATAATGCATGTTATATTGATAATATTGGGAGTAATAAGTATAATTATTATAGTTCTAGCGATAATACTAGTAAAATATGGCTAAGAGTGCCTGTTATATTGATAATAATAAAAGTAATAAGTATATTTATTATACTTCTGTCGATAATAACTGCATTATATGGGTAATAATGCATGTTATATTGATGATTATAAAAGTAATACGTATATTTATTATAGCTCTAGCGATAATAACTGCATAATATGGGTAATAATGCATGTTATATTGATAATATTGGGAGTAATAAGTATAATTATTATAGTTCTAGCGATAATAATAGTAAAATATGGCTATTAGTGCCTGTTATATTGATAATAATAAAAGTAATAAGTATATTTATTATACTTCTGTCGATAATAACTGCAATATATGGGTAATAATGCATGTTATATTGATAATATCGGGAGTAATAAGTATAATTATTACAGTTCTAGCGATAATACTAGTAAAATATGGCTAAGAGTGCCTGTTATATTGATAATAATAAAAGTGATAAGTATATTTATTATACTTCTGTCGATAATAACTGCATTATATGGGTAATAATGCATGTTATATTGATAATAATATAAGTAATAAGTATAATTATTACAGTTCTAGCGATAATACTAGTAAAATATGGCTAAGAGTGCATGTTATATTGATAACAATAAAAGTTATAAGTATATTTATTACAGTTCTATCGATAATAACTGCATAATATGGGTAATAATGCATGTTATATTGAGAATAATATAAGTAATAAGTATAATTATTACAGTTCTGGCGATAATAACTGCACTATATGGGTAATAATGCACGTTATATTGCTAATAGTATAAGTAATAAGTATAATTATTACAGTTCTAGCGATAATAACTCCATTATATGGGTAATAATGCATGTTATATTGATAATAATATAAGTAATAAGTATAATTATTACAGTTCTAGCGATAATAACTGCATAATATGGGTAATAATGCACGTTATATTGCCAATAATATAAGTAATGAGTATAATTATTACAGTTCTAGCGATAATAACTGCATTATATGGGTAATAATGCATGTTGTATTGATAATATCGGGAGTAATAAGTATAATTGTTATAGTTCTAGCGGTAATAATAATAAAATATGGCTAATAGTGCATGTTATATTGATAATAATAAAAGTAATTAGTACATTTATTATAGTTCTATCGATAATAACTGCATAATATGGGCAATAATGCATGTTATATTGATGATAATGAAAGTAGTAAGTATAATTATGATAGTTCTAGCGATAATAATAGTAAAATATGGCTATTAGTGCCTGTTATATTGATAATAATAAAAGTAATAAGTATATTTATTATACTTATGTCGGTAATAACTGCATTATATGGGTAATAATGCATGTTATAATGATAATATCGGGAGTAATAAGTATAATTATTATAGTTCTAGCGATAATAATAGTAAAATATGGCTAATAGTGCATGTTATATTGATAATAATAAAAGTATTAAGTATATTTATTATAGTTCTATCGATAATAACTGCATTATATGGGTAATAATGCATGTTATATTGATAATATCGGGAGTAATAAGTATAATTATGATAGTTCTAGCGATAATAATAGTAAAATATGGCTAATAGCACATGTTATACTGATAATAATAAAAGTAATAAGTATATTTATTATACTTCTGTCGATAATAACTGCATTATATGGGTAATAATGCATGTTATATTGATAATATCGGGAGTAATACGTATAATTATGATAGTTCTAGCGATAATAATAGTAAAATATGGCTATTAGTGCCTGTTATATTGATAATAATAAGAGTAATAAGTATATTTATTACACTTCTGTCGATAATAACTGCATTATATGGGTAATAATGCATGTTATATTGATAATAATATAAGTAATAAGTATAATTATTACAGTTCTAGCGATAATACTAGTAAAATATGGCTAAGAGTGCATGTTATATTGATAACAATAAAAGTTATAAGTATATTTATTACAGTTCTATCGATAATAACTGCATAATATGGGTAATAATGCATGTTATATTGAGAATAATATAAGTAATAAGTATAATTATTACAGTTCTGGCGATAATAACTGCACTATATGGGTAATAATGCACGTTATATTGCTAATAGTATAAGTAATAAGTATAATTATTACAGTTCTAGCGATAATAACTCCATTATATGGGTAATAATGCATGTTATATTGATAATAATATAAGTAATAAGTATAATTATTACAGTTCTAGCGATAATAACTGCATAATATGGGTAATAATGCACGTTATATTGCTAATAGTATAAGTAATAAGTATAATTATTACAGTTCTAGCGATAATAACTCCATTATATGGGTAATAATGCATGTTATATTGATAATAATATAAGTAATAAGTATAATTATTACAGTTCTAGCGATAATAACTGCATAATATGGGTAATAATGCACGTTATATTGCCAAAAATATAAGTAATGAGTATAATTATTACAGTTCTAGCGATAATAACTGCATTATATGGGTAATAATGCATGTTATATTGATAATATCGGGAGTAATAAGTATAATTGTTATAGTTCTAGCGGTAATAATAATAAAATATGGCTAATAGTGCATGTTATATTGATAATAATAAAAGTAATTAGTACATTTATTATAGTTCTATCGATAATAACTGCATAATATGGGCAATGATGCATGTTATATTGATGATAATGAAAGTAGTAAGTATATTTATTACAGATCTAGCGATAATAACTGCATTATATGCGTAATAATGCATGTTATATTGATAATATCGGGAGTAATAAGTATAATTATTACAGTTCTAGCGATAATACTAGTAAATTATATCTAACAGTCCCTGTTATATTGATAATAATAATAGTAATAAGTATATTTATTATACTTCTGTCGATAATACCTGCATTATATGGGTAATAATGCATGTTATATTGATAATATTGGGAGTAATAAGTATAATTATTATAGTTCTAGCGATAATAATAGTAAAATATGGCTATTAGTGCCTGTTATATTGATAATAATAAAAGTAATAAGTATATTTATTATACTTCTGTCGATAATAACTCCATTATATGGGTAATAATGCATGTTATAATGATAATATCGGGAGTAATAAGTATAATTATTACAGTTCTAGCGATAATACTAGTAAATTATATCTAACAGTCCCTGTTATATTGATAATAATAATAGTAATAAGTATATTTATTATACTTCTGTCGATAATACCTGCATTATATGGGTAATAATGCATGTTATATTGATAATATTGGGAGTAATAAGTATAATTATTATAGTTCTAGCGATAATAATAGTAAAATATGGCTAATAGTGCATGTTATATTGATAATAATAAAAGTATTAAGTATATTTATTATAGTTCTATCGATAATAACTGCATTATATGGGTAATAATGCATATTATATTGATAATATCGGGAGTAATAAGTATAATTATTATAGTTCTAGCGATAATAATAGTAAAATATGGCTATTAGTGCCTGTTATATTGATAATAATAAAAGTAATAAGTATATTTATTATAGTTCTATCGATAATAACTGCATTATATGCGTAATAATGCATGTTATATTGATAATATCGGGAGTAATAAGTATAATTATTACAGTTCTAGCGATAATACTAGTAAAATATATCTAACAGTGCCTGTTATATTGATAATAATAATAGTAATAAGTATATTTATTATAGTTCTATCGATAATAACTGCATTATATGGGTAATAATGCATGTTATATTGATAATATCGGGAGTAATAGGTATAATTATTACAGTTCTAGCGATAATAACTGCATTATATGCGTAATAATGCATGTTATATTGATAATATCGGGAGTAATAAGTATAATTATTACAGTTCTAGCGATAATACTAGTAAAATATATTTAACAGTGCCTGTTATATTGATAATAATAATAGTAATAAGCATATTTGTTATACTTCTGTCGATAATAACTGCATTATATGGGTAATAATGCATGTTATATTGATAATATTGGGAGTAATAAGTATAATTATTATAGTTCTAGCGATAATAATAGTAAAATATGGCTATTAGTGCCTGTTATATTGATAATAATAAAAGTAATAAGTATATTTATTATACTTCTGTCGATAATAACTGCATTATATGGGTAATAATGCATGTTATAATGATAATATCGGGAGTAATAAGTATAATTATTATAGTTCTAGCGATAATAATAGTAAAATATGGCTATTAGTGCCTGTTATATTGATAATAATAAAAGTAATAAGTATATTTATTATACTTCTGTCGATAATAACTGCATTATATGGGTAATAATGCATGTTATATTGATAATATCGGGAGTAATAAGTACAATTATTATAGTTCTAGCGATAATAATAGTAAAATATGGCTAATAGTGCATGTTATATTGATAATATCGGGAGTAATAAGTACAATTATTATAGTTCTAGCGATAATAATAGTAAAATATGGCTAATAGTGCATGTTATATTGATAATAATAAAAGTAATAAGTACATTTATTATAGTTCTATCGATAATAACTGCATAATATGGGTAATAATGCATGTTATATTGATGATAATGAAAGTAGTAAGTATATTTATTACAGTTCTAGCGATAATAACTGCATTATATGGGTAATAATGCATGTTATATTGATAATATCGGGAGTAATAAGTATAATTATTACAGTTCTAGCGATAATACTAGTAAAATATATCTAACAGTGCCTGTTATATTGATAATAATAATAGTAATAAGTATATTTATTATACTTCTGTCGATAATAACTGCATTATATGTGTAATAATGCATGTTATATTGATAATATCGGGAGTAATAAGTATAATTATTACAGTTCTAGCGATAATACTAGTAAAATATATCTAACAGTGCCTGTTATATTGATAATAATAATAGTAATAAGTATATTTATTATACTTCTGTCGATAATACCTGCATTATATGGGTAATAATGCATGTTATATTAATAATATCGGGAGTAATAAGTATAATTATTACAGTTCTAGCGATAATAATAGTAAAATATGGCTAATAGTACATGTTATACTGATAATAATAAAAGTAATAAGTATATTTATTATACTTCTGTCGATAATAACTGCATTATATGGGTAATAATGCATGTTATATTGATAATATCGGGAGTAATAAGTATAATTATTACAGTTCTAGCGATAATAACTGCATTATATGGGGGTAATAATGCATGTTATATTGATAATATCGGGAGTAATAAGTATAATTATTATAGTTCTAGCGATAATAATAGTAAAATATGGCTAATAGTGCATGTTATATTGATAATAATAAAAGTATTAAGTATATTTATTATAGTTCTATCGATAATAACTGCATTATATGGGTAATAATGCATGTTATATTGATAATATCGGGAGTAATAAGTATAATTATTACAGTTCTAGCGATAATAACTGCATTATATGCGTAATAATGCATGTTATATTGATAATATCGGGAGTAATAAGTATAATTATTACAGTTCTAGCGATAATACTAGTAAAATATATTTAACAGTGCCTGTTATATTGATAATAATAATAGTAATAAGTATATTTATTATACTTCTGTCGATAATACCTGCATTATATGGGTAATAATGCATGTTATATTGATAATAATATAAGTAATAAGTATAATTATTACAGTTCTAGCGATAATAACTGCATAATATGGGTAATAATGCATGTTATATTGATGATTATAAAAGTAATACGTATATTTATTATAGCTCTAGCGATAATAACTGCATAATATGGGTAATAATGCATGTTATATTGATAATATTGGGAGTAATAAGTATAATTATGATAGTTCTAGCGATAATAATAGTAAAATATGGCTAATAGTACATGTTATACTGATAATAATAAAAGTAATAAGTATATTTATTATACTTCTGCCGATAATAACTGCATTATATGGGTAATAATGCACGTTATATTGCTAATAATATAAGTAATAAGTATAATTATTACAGTTCTAGCGATAATGCCTGCATTATACGGGTAATAATGCATGTTATATTGATAATGATAAAAGTAATAAGTATATTTATTATAGTTCTATCGATAATAACTGCATAATATGGGTAATAATGCATGTTATATTGATGATAATGAAAGTAGTAAGTATATTTATTACAGTTCTAGCGATAATAACTGCATTATATGCGTAATAATGCATGTTATATTGATAATATCGGGAGTAATAAGTATAATTATTACAGTTCTAGCGATAATACTAGTAAAATGTGGCTAATAGTACATGTTATACTGATAATAATAAAAGCAATAAGTATATTTATTATACTTCTGTCGATAATAACTGCATTATATGGGTAATAATGCATGTTATATTGATAATATTGGGAGTAATAAGTATATTTATTATAGTTCTAGCGATAATAACTGCATAATATGGGTAATAATGCATGTTATATTGATAATAATAAAAGTAATAAGTACATTTATTATAGTTCTATCGATAATAACTGCATAATATGGGTAATAATGCATGTTATGTTGATAATAATAAAAGTTATAAGTATATTTATTACAGTTCTAGCGATAATAACTGCGTAATATGGGTAATAATGCATGTTATATTGATGATAATAAAAGTAATACGTATATTTATTATAGCTCTAGCGATAATAACTGCATAATATGGGTAATAATGCATGTTATATTGATAATATTGGGAGTAATAGGTATAATTATTATAGTTCTAGACATAATAATAGTAAAATATGGCTATTAGTGCCTGTTATATTGATAATAATAAAAGTAATAAGTATATTTATTATACTTCTGTCGATAATAACTGCATTATATGGGTAATAATGCATGTTATAATGATAATATCGGGAGTAATAAGTATAATTATTACAGTTCTAGCGATAATACTAGTAAAATATATTTAACAGTGCCTGTTATATTGATAATAATAATAGTAATAAGTATATTTATTATACTTCTGCCGATAATAACTGCATTATATGGGTAATAATGCACGTTATATTGCTAATAATATAAGTAATAAGTATAATTATTACAGTTCTAGCGATAATAACTGCATTATACGGGTAATAATGCATGTTATATTGATAATAATAAAAGTAATAAGTATATTTATTATAGTTCTATCGATAATAACTGCATAATATGGGTAATAATGCATGTTATATTGATGATAATGAAAGTAGTAAGTATATTTATTACAGTTCTGGCGATAATAACTGCATTATATGCGTAATAATGCATGTTATATTGATAATATCGGGAGTAATAAGTATAATTATTACAGTTCTAGCGATAATACTAGTAAAATATATTTAACAGTGCCTGTTATATTGATAATAATAATAGTAATAAGTATATTTATTATACTTCTGTCGATAATACCTGCATTATATGGGTAATAATGCATGTTATATTGATAATATTGGGAGTAATAAGTATAATTATTATAGTTCTAGCGATAATACTAGTAAAATATGGCTAAGAGTGCCTGTTATATTGATAATAATAAAAGTAATAAGTATATTTATTATACTTCTGTCGATAATAACTGCATTATATGGGTAATAATGCATGTTATATTGATGATTATAAAAGTAATACGTATATTTATTATAGCTCTAGCGATAATAACTGCATAATATGGGTAATAATGCATGTTATATTGATAATATTGGGAGTAATAAGTATAATTATTATAGTTCTAGCGATAATAATAGTAAAATATGGCTATTAGTGCCTGTTATATTGATAATAATAAAAGTAATAAGTATATTTATTATACTTCTGTCGATAATAACTGCAATATATGGGTAATAATGCATGTTATATTGATAATATCGGGAGTAATAAGTATAATTATTACAGTTCTAGCGATAATACTAGTAAAATATGGCTAAGAGTGCATGTTATATTGATAACAATAAAAGTTATAAGTATATTTATTACAGTTCTATCGATAATAACTGCATAATATGGGTAATAATGAATGTTATATTGAGAATAATATAAGTAATAAGTATAATTATTACAGTTCTGGCGATAATAACTGCACTATATGGGTAATAATGCACGTTATATTGCTAATAGTATAAGTAATAAGTATAATTATTACAGTTCTAGCGATAATAACTCCATTATATGTGTAATAATGCATGTTATATTGATAATAATATAAGTAATAAGTATAATTATTACAGTTCTAGCGATAATACTAGTAAAATATGGCTAAGAGTGCATGTTATATTGATAACAATAAAAGTTATAAGTATATTTATTACAGTTCTATCGATAATAACTGCATAATATGGGTAATAATGCATGTTATATTGAGAATAATATAAGTAATAAGTATAATTATTACAGTTCTGGCGATAATAACTGCACTATATGGGTAATAATGCACGTTATATTGCTAATAGTATAAGTAATAAGTATAATTATTACAGTTCTAGCGATAATAACTCCATTATATGGGTAATAATGCATGTTATATTGATAATAATATAAGTAATAAGTATAATTATTACAGTTCTAGCGATAATAACTGCATAATATGGGTAATAATGCACGTTATATTGCTAATAGTATAAGTAATAAGTATAATTATTACAGTTCTAGCGATAATAACTCCATTATATGTGTAATAATGCATGTTATATTGATAATAATATAAGTAATAAGTATAATTATTACAGTTCTAGCGATAATAACTGCATAATATGGGTAATAATGCACGTTATATTGCCAAAAATATAAGTAATGAGTATAATTATTACAGTTCTAGCGATAATAACTGCATTATATGGGTAATAATGCATGTTATATTGATAATATCGGGAGTAATAAGTATAATTGTTATAGTTCTAGCGGTAATAATAATAAAATATGGCTAATAGTGCATGTTATATTGATAATAATAAAAGTAATTAGTACATTTATTATAGTTCTATCGATAATAACTGCATAATATGGGCAATAATGCATGTTATATTGATGATAATGAAAGTAGTAAGTATATTTATTACAGATCTAGCGATAATAACTGCATTATATGCGTAATAATGCATGTTATATTGATAATATCGGGAGTAATAAGTATAATTATTACAGTTCTAGCGATAATACTAGTAAAATATATCTAACAGTGCCTGTTATATTGATAATAATAATAGTAATAAGTATATTTATTATACTTCTGTCGATAATACCTGCATTATATGGGTAATAATGCATGTTATATTGATAATATCGGGAGTAATAAGTATAATTATGACAGTTCTAGCGATAATAATAGTAAAATATGGCTATTAGTGCCTGTTATATTGATAATAATAAAAGTAATAAGTATATTTATTATACTTCTGTCGATAATAACTGCATTATATGGGTAATAATGCATGTTATAATGATAATATCGGGAGTAATAAGTATAATTATTACAGTTCTAGCGATAATAACTGCATTATATGCGTAATAATGCATGTTATATTGATAATATCGGGAGTAATAAGTATAATTATTACAGTTCTAGCGATAATACTAGTAAATTATATCTAACAGTCCCTGTTATATTGATAATAATAATAGTAATAAGTATATTTATTATACTTCTGTCGATAATACCTGCATTATATGGGTAATAATGCATGTTATATTGATAATATTGGGAGTAATAAGTATAATTATTATAGTTCTAGCGATAATAATAGTAAAATATGGCTATTAGTGCCTGTTATATTGATAATAATAAAAGTAATAAGTATATTTATTATACTTCTGTCGATAATAACTCCATTATATGGGTAATAATGCATGTTATAATGATAATATCGGGAGTAATAAGTATAATTATTACAGTTCTAGCGATAATACTAGTAAATTATATCTAACAGTCCCTGTTATATTGATAATAATAATAGTAATAAGTATATTTATTATACTTCTGTCGATAATACCTGCATTATATGGGTAATAATGCATGTTATATTGATAATATTGGGAGTAATAAGTATAATTATTATAGTTCTAGCGATAATAATAGTAAAATATGGCTAATAGTGCATGTTATATTGATAATAATAAAAGTATTAAGTATATTTATTATAGTTCTATCGATAATAACTGCATTATATGGGTAATAATGCATGTTATATTGATAATATTGGGAGTAATAAGTATAATTATTATAGTTCTAGCGATAATAATAGTAAAATATGGCTATTAGTGCCTGTTATATTGATAATAATAAAAGTAATAAGTATATTTATTATACTTCTGTCGATAATAACTGCAATATATGGGTAATAATGCATGTTATATTGATAATATCGGGAGTAATAAGTATAATTATTACAGTTCTAGCGATAATACTAGTAAAATATGGCTAAGAGTGCCTGTTATATTGATAATAATAAAAGTGATAAGTATATTTATTATACTTCTGTCGATAATAACTGCATTATATGGGTAATAATGCATGTTATATTGATAATAATATAAGTAATAAGTATAATTATTACAGTTCTAGCGATAATACTAGTAAAATATGGCTAAGAGTGCATGTTATATTGATAACAATAAAAGTTATAAGTATATTTATTACAGTTCTATCGATAATAACTGCATAATATGGGTAATAATGCATGTTATATTGAGAATAATATAAGTAATAAGTATAATTATTACAGTTCTGGCGATAATAACTGCACTATATGGGTAATAATGCACGTTATATTGCTAATAGTATAAGTAATAAGTATAATTATTACAGTTCTAGCGATAATAACTCCATTATATGGGTAATAATGCATGTTATATTGATAATAATATAAGTAATAAGTATAATTATTACAGTTCTAGCGATAATACTAGTAAAATATGGCTAAGAGTGCATGTTATATTGATAACAATAAAAGTTATAAGTATATTTATTACAGTTCTATCGATAATAACTGCATAATATGGGTAATAATGCATGTTATATTGAGAATAATATAAGTAATAAGTATAATTATTACAGTTCTGGCGATAATAACTGCACTATATGGGTAATAATGCACGTTATATTGCTAATAGTATAAGTAATAAGTATAATTATTACAGTTCTAGCGATAATAACTCCATTATATGGGTAATAATGCATGTTATATTGATAATAATATAAGTAATAAGTATAATTATTACAGTTCTAGCGATAATAACTGCATAATATGGGTAATAATGCACGTTATATTGCTAATAGTATAAGTAATAAGTATAATTATTACAGTTCTAGCGATAATACTAGTAAAATATATCTAACAGTGCCTGTTATATTGATAATAATAATAGTAATAAGTATATTTATTATACTTCTGTCGATAATACCTGCATTATATGGGTAATAATGCATGTTATATTGATAATATCGGGAGTAATAAGTATAATTATGACAGTTCTAGCGATAATAATAGTAAAATATGGCTATTAGTGCCTGTTATATTGATAATAATAAAAGTAATAAGTATATTTATTATACTTCTGTCGATAATAACTGCATTATATGGGTAATAATGCATGTTATAATGATAATATCGGGAGTAATAAGTATAATTATTACAGTTCTAGCGATAATAACTGCATTATATGCGTAATAATGCATGTTATATTGATAATATCGGGAGTAATAAGTATAATTATTACAGTTCTAGCGATAATACTAGTAAATTATATCTAACAGTCCCTGTTATATTGATAATAATAATAGTAATAAGTATATTTATTATACTTCTGTCGATAATACCTGCATTATATGGGTAATAATGCATGTTATATTGATAATATTGGGAGTAATAAGTATAATTATTATAGTTCTAGCGATAATAATAGTAAAATATGGCTATTAGTGCCTGTTATATTGATAATAATAAAAGTAATAAGTATATTTATTATACTTCTGTCGATAATAACTCCATTATATGGGTAATAATGCATGTTATAATGATAATATCGGGAGTAATAAGTATAATTATTACAGTTCTAGCGATAATACTAGTAAATTATATCTAACAGTCCCTGTTATATTGATAATAATAATAGTAATAAGTATATTTATTATACTTCTGTCGATAATACCTGCATTATATGGGTAATAATGCATGTTATATTGATAATAATATAAGTAATAAGTATAATTATTACAGTTCTAGCGATAATAACTGCATAATATGGGTAATAATGCATGTTATATTGATGATTATAAAAGTAATACGTATATTTATTATAGCTCTAGCGATAATAACTGCATAATATGGGTAATAATGCATGTTATATTGATAATATTGGGAGTAATAAGTATAATTATGATAGTTCTAGCGATAATAATAGTAAAATATGGCTAATAGTACATGTTATACTGATAATAATAAAAGTAATAAGTATATTTATTATACTTCTGCCGATAATAACTGCATTATATGGGTAATAATGCACGTTATATTGCTAATAATATAAGTAATAAGTATAATTATTACAGTTCTAGCGATAATGCCTGCATTATACGGGTAATAATGCATGTTATATTGATAATGATAAAAGTAATAAGTATATTTATTATAGTTCTATCGATAATAACTGCATAATATGGGTAATAATGCATGTTATATTGATGATAATGAAAGTAGTAAGTATATTTATTACAGTTCTAGCGATAATAACTGCATTATATGCGTAATAATGCATGTTATATTGATAATATCGGGAGTAATAAGTATAATTATTACAGTTCTAGCGATAATACTAGTAAAATGTGGCTAATAGTACATGTTATACTGATAATAATAAAAGCAATAAGTATATTTATTATACTTCTGTCGATAATAACTGCATTATATGGGTAATAATGCATGTTATATTGATAATATTGGGAGTAATAAGTATATTTATTATAGTTCTAGCGATAATAACTGCATAATATGGGTAATAATGCATGTTATATTGATAATAATAAAAGTAATAAGTACATTTATTATAGTTCTATCGATAATAACTGCATAATATGGGTAATAATGCATGTTATGTTGATAATAATAAAAGTTATAAGTATATTTATTACAGTTCTAGCGATAATAACTGCGTAATATGGGTAATAATGCATGTTATATTGATGATAATAAAAGTAATACGTATATTTATTATAGCTCTAGCGATAATAACTGCATAATATGGGTAATAATGCATGTTATATTGATAATATTGGGAGTAATAGGTATAATTATTATAGTTCTAGACATAATAATAGTAAAATATGGCTATTAGTGCCTGTTATATTGATAATAATAAAAGTAATAAGTATATTTATTATACTTCTGTCGATAATAACTGCATTATATGGGTAATAATGCATGTTATAATGATAATATCGGGAGTAATAAGTATAATTATTACAGTTCTAGCGATAATACTAGTAAAATATATTTAACAGTGCCTGTTATATTGATAATAATAATAGTAATAAGTATATTTATTATACTTCTGCCGATAATAACTGCATTATATGGGTAATAATGCACGTTATATTGCTAATAATATAAGTAATAAGTATAATTATTACAGTTCTAGCGATAATAACTGCATTATACGGGTAATAATGCATGTTATATTGATAATAATAAAAGTAATAAGTATATTTATTATAGTTCTATCGATAATAACTGCATAATATGGGTAATAATGCATGTTATATTGATGATAATGAAAGTAGTAAGTATATTTATTACAGTTCTGGCGATAATAACTGCATTATATGCGTAATAATGCATGTTATATTGATAATATCGGGAGTAATAAGTATAATTATTACAGTTCTAGCGATAATACTAGTAAAATATATTTAACAGTGCCTGTTATATTGATAATAATAATAGTAATAAGTATATTTATTATACTTCTGTCGATAATACCTGCATTATATGGGTAATAATGCATGTTATATTGATAATATTGGGAGTAATAAGTATAATTATTATAGTTCTAGCGATAATACTAGTAAAATATGGCTAAGAGTGCCTGTTATATTGATAATAATAAAAGTAATAAGTATATTTATTATACTTCTGTCGATAATAACTGCATTATACGGGTAATAATGCATGTTATATTGATGATTATAAAAGTAATACGTATATTTATTATAGCTCTAGCGATAATAACTGCATAATATGGGTAATAATGCATGTTATATTGATAATATTGGGAGTAATAAGTATAATTATTATAGTTCTAGCGATAATAATAGTAAAATATGGCTATTAGTGCCTGTTATATTGATAATAATAAAAGTAATAAGTATATTTATTATACTTCTGTCGATAATAACTGCAATATATGGGTAATAATGCATGTTATATTGATAATATCGGGAGTAATAAGTATAATTATTACAGTTCTAGCGATAATACTAGTAAAATATGGCTAAGAGTGCATGTTATATTGATAACAATAAAAGTTATAAGTATATTTATTACAGTTCTATCGATAATAACTGCATAATATGGGTAATAATGCATGTTATATTGAGAATAATATAAGTAATAAGTATAATTATTACAGTTCTGGCGATAATAACTGCACTATATGGGTAATAATGCACGTTATATTGCTAATAGTATAAGTAATAAGTATAATTATTACAGTTCTAGCGATAATAACTCCATTATATGGGTAATAATGCATGTTATATTGATAATAATATAAGTAATAAGTATAATTATTACAGTTCTAGCGATAATACTAGTAAAATATGGCTAAGAGTGCATGTTATATTGATAACAATAAAAGTTATAAGTATATTTATTACAGTTCTATCGATAATAACTGCATAATATGGGTAATAATGCATGTTATATTGAGAATAATATAAGTAATAAGTATAATTATTACAGTTCTGGCGATAATAACTGCACTATATGGGTAATAATGCACGTTATATTGCTAATAGTATAAGTAATAAGTATAATTATTACAGTTCTAGCGATAATAACTCCATTATATGGGTAATAATGCATGTTATATTGATAATAATATAAGTAATAAGTATAATTATTACAGTTCTAGCGATAATAACTGCATAATATGGGTAATAATGCACGTTATATTGCTAATAGTATAAGTAATAAGTATAATTATTACAGTTCTAGCGATAATAACTCCATTATATGTGTAATAATGCATGTTATATTGATAATAATATAAGTAATAAGTATAATTATTACAGTTCTAGCGATAATAACTGCATAATATGGGTAATAATGCACGTTATATTGCCAAAAATATAAGTAATGAGTATAATTATTACAGTTCTAGCGATAATAACTGCATTATATGGGTAATAATGCATGTTATATTGATAATATCGGGAGTAATAAGTATAATTGTTATAGTTCTAGCGGTAATAATAATAAAATATGGCTAATAGTGCATGTTATATTGATAATAATAAAAGTAATTAGTACATTTATTATAGTTCTATCGATAATAACTGCATAATATGGGCAATAATGCATGTTATATTGATGATAATGAAAGTAGTAAGTATATTTATTACAGATCTAGCGATAATAACTGCATTATATGCGTAATAATGCATGTTATATTGATAATATCGGGAGTAATAAGTATAATTATTACAGTTCTAGCGATAATACTAGTAAAATATATCTAACAGTGCCTGTTATATTGATAATAATAATAGTAATAAGTATATTTATTATACTTCTGTCGATAATACCTGCATTATATGGGTAATAATGCATGTTATATTGATAATATCGGGAGTAATAAGTATAATTATGACAGTTCTAGCGATAATAATAGTAAAATATGGCTATTAGTGCCTGTTATATTGATAATAATAAAAGTAATAAGTATATTTATTATACTTCTGTCGATAATAACTGCATTATATGGGTAATAATGCATGTTATAATGATAATATCGGGAGTAATAAGTATAATTATTACAGTTCTAGCGATAATAACTGCATTATATGCGTAATAATGCATGTTATATTGATAATATCGGGAGTAATAAGTATAATTATTACAGTTCTAGCGATAATACTAGTAAATTATATCTAACAGTCCCTGTTATATTGATAATAATAATAGTAATAAGTATATTTATTATACTTCTGTCGATAATACCTGCATTATATGGGTAATAATGCATGTTATATTGATAATATTGGGAGTAATAAGTATAATTATTATAGTTCTAGCGATAATAATAGTAAAATATGGCTATTAGTGCCTGTTATATTGATAATAATAAAAGTAATAAGTATATTTATTATACTTCTGTCGATAATAACTCCATTATATGGGTAATAATGCATGTTATAATGATAATATCGGGAGTAATAAGTATAATTATTACAGTTCTAGCGATAATACTAGTAAATTATATCTAACAGTCCCTGTTATATTGATAATAATAATAGTAATAAGTATATTTATTATACTTCTGTCGATAATACCTGCATTATATGGGTAATAATGCATGTTATATTGATAATATTGGGAGTAATAAGTATAATTATTATAGTTCTAGCGATAATAATAGTAAAATATGGCTAATAGTGCATGTTATATTGATAATAATAAAAGTATTAAGTATATTTATTATAGTTCTATCGATAATAACTGCATTATATGGGTAATAATGCATGTTATATTGATAATATTGGGAGTAATAAGTATAATTATTATAGTTCTAGCGATAATAATAGTAAAATATGGCTATTAGTGCCTGTTATATTGATAATAATAAAAGTAATAAGTATATTTATTATACTTCTGTCGATAATAACTGCAATATATGGGTAATAATGCATGTTATATTGATAATATCGGGAGTAATAAGTATAATTATTACAGTTCTAGCGATAATACTAGTAAAATATGGCTAAGAGTGCCTGTTATATTGATAATAATAAAAGTGATAAGTATATTTATTATACTTCTGTCGATAATAACTGCATTATATGGGTAATAATGCATGTTATATTGATAATAATATAAGTAATAAGTATAATTATTACAGTTCTAGCGATAATACTAGTAAAATATGGCTAAGAGTGCATGTTATATTGATAACAATAAAAGTTATAAGTATATTTATTACAGTTCTATCGATAATAACTGCATAATATGGGTAATAATGCATGTTATATTGAGAATAATATAAGTAATAAGTATAATTATTACAGTTCTGGCGATAATAACTGCACTATATGGGTAATAATGCACGTTATATTGCTAATAGTATAAGTAATAAGTATAATTATTACAGTTCTAGCGATAATAACTCCATTATATGGGTAATAATGCATGTTATATTGATAATAATATAAGTAATAAGTATAATTATTACAGTTCTAGCGATAATACTAGTAAAATATGGCTAAGAGTGCATGTTATATTGATAACAATAAAAGTTATAAGTATATTTATTACAGTTCTATCGATAATAACTGCATAATATGGGTAATAATGCATGTTATATTGAGAATAATATAAGTAATAAGTATAATTATTACAGTTCTGGCGATAATAACTGCACTATATGGGTAATAATGCACGTTATATTGCTAATAGTATAAGTAATAAGTATAATTATTACAGTTCTAGCGATAATAACTCCATTATATGGGTAATAATGCATGTTATATTGATAATAATATAAGTAATAAGTATAATTATTACAGTTCTAGCGATAATAACTGCATAATATGGGTAATAATGCACGTTATATTGCTAATAGTATAAGTAATAAGTATAATTATTACAGTTCTAGCGATAATAACTCCATTATATGGATAATAATGCATGTTATATTGATAATAATATAAGTAATAAGTATAATTATTACAGTTCTAGCGATAATAACTGCATAATATGGGTAATAATGCACGTTATATTGCCAAAAATATAAGTAATGAGTATAATTATTACAGTTCTAGCGATAATAACTGCATTATATGGGTAATAATGCATGTTATATTGATAATATCGGGAGTAATAAGTATAATTGTTATAGTTCTAGCGGTAATAATAATAAAATATGGCTAATAGTGCATGTTATATTGATAATAATAAAAGTAATTAGTACATTTATTATAGTTCTATCGATAATAACTGCATAATATGGGCAATAATGCATGTTATATTGATGATAATGAAAGTAGTAAGTATATTTATTACAGATCTAGCGATAATAACTGCATTATATGCGTAATAATGCATGTTATATTGATAATATCGGGAGTAATAAGTATAATTATTACAGTTCTAGCGATAATACTAGTAAATTATATCTAACAGTGCCTGTTATATTGATAATAATAATAGTAATAAGTATATTTATTATACTTCTGTCGATAATACCTGCATTATATGGGTAATAATGCATGTTATATTGATAATATCGGGAGTAATAAGTATAATTATGACAGTTCTAGCGATAATAATAGTAAAATATGGCTATTAGTGCCTGTTATATTGATAATAATAAAAGTAATAAGTATATTTATTATACTTCTGTCGATAATAACTGCATTATATGGGTAATAATGCATGTTATAATGATAATATCGGGAGTAATAAGTATAATTATTACAGTTCTAGCGATAATAACTGCATTATATGCGTAATAATGCATGTTATATTGATAATATCGGGAGTAATAAGTATAATTATTACAGTTCTAGCGATAATACTAGTAAATTATATCTAACAGTCCCTGTTATATTGATAATAATAATAGTAATAAGTATATTTATTATACTTCTGTCGATAATACCTGCATTATATGGGTAATAATGCATGTTATATTGATAATATTGGGAGTAATAAGTATAATTATTATAGTTCTAGCGATAATAATAGTAAAATATGGCTATTAGTGCCTGTTATATTGATAATAATAAAAGTAATAAGTATATTTATTATACTTCTGTCGATAATAACTCCATTATATGGGTAATAATGCATGTTATAATGATAATATCGGGAGTAATAAGTATAATTATTACAGTTCTAGCGATAATACTAGTAAATTATATCTAACAGTCCCTGTTATATTGATAATAATAATAGTAATAAGTATATTTATTATACTTCTGTCGATAATACCTGCATTATATGGGTAATAATGCATGTTATATTGATAATATTGGGAGTAATAAGTATAATTATTATAGTTCTAGCGATAATAATAGTAAAATATGGCTAATAGTGCATGTTATATTGATAATAATAAAAGTATTAAGTATATTTATTATAGTTCTATCGATAATAACTGCATTATATGGGTAATAATGCATGTTATATTGATAATATTGGGAGTAATAAGTATAATTATTATAGTTCTAGCGATAATAATAGTAAAATATGGCTATTAGTGCCTGTTATATTGATAATAATAAAAGTAATAAGTATATTTATTATACTTCTGTCGATAATAACTGCAATATATGGGTAATAATGCATGTTATATTGATAATATCGGGAGTAATAAGTATAATTATTACAGTTCTAGCGATAATACTAGTAAAATATGGCTAAGAGTGCCTGTTATATTGATAATAATAAAAGTGATAAGTATATTTATTATACTTCTGTCGATAATAACTGCATTATATGGGTAATAATGCATGTTATATTGATAATAATATAAGTAATAAGTATAATTATTACAGTTCTAGCGATAATACTAGTAAAATATGGCTAAGAGTGCATGTTATATTGATAACAATAAAAGTTATAAGTATATTTATTACAGTTCTATCGATAATAACTGCATAATATGGGTAATAATGCATGTTATATTGAGAATAATATAAGTAATAAGTATAATTATTACAGTTCTGGCGATAATAACTGCACTATATGGGTAATAATGCACGTTATATTGCTAATAGTATAAGTAATAAGTATAATTATTACAGTTCTAGCGATAATAACTCCATTATATGGGTAATAATGCATGTTATATTGATAATAATATAAGTAATAAGTATAATTATTACAGTTCTAGCGATAATACTAGTAAAATATGGCTAAGAGTGCATGTTATATTGATAACAATAAAAGTTATAAGTATATTTATTACAGTTCTATCGATAATAACTGCATAATATGGGTAATAATGCATGTTATATTGAGAATAATATAAGTAATAAGTATAATTATTACAGTTCTGGCGATAATAACTGCACTATATGGGTAATAATGCACGTTATATTGCTAATAGTATAAGTAATAAGTATAATTATTACAGTTCTAGCGATAATAACTCCATTATATGGGTAATAATGCATGTTATATTGATAATAATATAAGTAATAAGTATAATTATTACAGTTCTAGCGATAATAACTGCATAATATGGGTAATAATGCACGTTATATTGCTAATAGTATAAGTAATAAGTATAATTATTACAGTTCTAGCGATAATAACTCCATTATATGGGTAATAATGCATGTTATATTGATAATAATATAAGTAATAAGTATAATTATTACAGTTCTAGCGATAATAACTGCATAATATGGGTAATAATGCACGTTATATTGCCAAAAATATAAGTAATGAGTATAATTATTACAGTTCTAGCGATAATAACTGCATTATATGGGTAATAATGCATGTTATATTGATAATATCGGGAGTAATAAGTATAATTGTTATAGTTCTAGCGGTAATAATAATAAAATATGGCTAATAGTGCATGTTATATTGATAATAATAAAAGTAATTAGTACATTTATTATAGTTCTATCGATAATAACTGCATAATATGGGCAATAATGCATGTTATATTGATGATAATGAAAGTAGTAAGTATATTTATTACAGATCTAGCGATAATAACTGCATTATATGCGTAATAATGCATGTTATATTGATAATACCGGGAGTAATAAGTATAATTACTACAGTTCTAGCGATAATACTAGTAAAATATATCTAACAGTGCCTGTTATATTGATAATAATAATAGTAATAAGTATGTTTATTATACTTCTGTCGATAATACCTGCATTATATGGGTAATAATGCATGTTATATTGATAATATCGGGAGTAATAAGTATAATTATGACAGTTCTAGCGATAATAATAGTAAAATATGGCTATTAGTGCCTGTTATATTGATAATAATAAAAGTAATAAGTATATTTATTATACTTCTGTCGATAATAACTGCATTATATGGGTAATAATGCATGTTATAATGATAATATCGGGAGTAATAAGTATAATTATTACAGTTCTAGCGATAATAACTGCATTATATGCGTAATAATGCATGTTATATTGATAATATCGGGAGTAATAAGTATAATTATTACAGTTCTAGCGATAATACTAGTAAATTATATCTAACAGTCCCTGTTATATTGATAATAATAATAGTAATAAGTATATTTATTATACTTCTGTCGATAATACCTGCATTATATGGGTAATAATGCATGTTATATTGATAATATTGGGAGTAATAAGTATAATTATTATAGTTCTAGCGATAATAATAGTAAAATATGGCTATTAGTGCCTGTTATATTGATAATAATAAAAGTAATAAGTATATTTATTATACTTCTGTCGATAATAACTCCATTATATGGGTAATAATGCATGTTATAATGATAATATCGGGAGTAATAAGTATAATTATTACAGTTCTAGCGATAATACTAGTAAATTATATCTAACAGTCCCTGTTATATTGATAATAATAATAGTAATAAGTATATTTATTATACTTCTGTCGATAATACCTGCATTATATGGGTAATAATGCATGTTATATTGATAATATTGGGAGTAATAAGTATAATTATTATAGTTCTAGCGATAATAATAGTAAAATATGGCTAATAGTGCATGTTATATTGATAATAATAAAAGTATTAAGTATATTTATTATAGTTCTATCGATAATAACTGCATTATATGGGTAATAATGCATATTATATTGATAATATCGGGAGTAATAAGTATAATTATTATAGTTCTAGCGATAATAATAGTAAAATATGGCTATTAGTGCCTGTTATATTGATAATAATAAAAGTAATAAGTATATTTATTATAGTTCTATCGATAATAACTGCATTATATGCGTAATAATGCATGTTATATTGATAATATCGGGAGTAATAAGTATAATTATTACAGTTCTAGCGATAATACTAGTAAAATATATCTAACAGTGCCTGTTATATTGATAATAATAATAGAAATAAGTATATTTATTATAGTTCTATCGATAATAACTGCATTATATGGGTAATAATGCATGTTATATTGATAATATCGGGAGTAATAGGTATAATTATTACAGTTCTAGCGATAATAACTGCATTATATGCGTAATAATGCATGTTATATTGATAATATCGGGAGTAATAAGTATAATTATTACAGTTCTAGCGATAATACTAGTAAAATATATCTAACAGTGCCTGTTATATTGATAATAATAATAGTAATAAGTATATTTATTATACTTCTGTCGATAATACCTGCATTATATGGGTAATAATGCATGTTATATTGATAATATCGGGAGTAATAAGTATAATTATGATAGTTCTAGCGATAATAATAGTAAAATATGGCTAATAGTACATGTTATACTGATAATAATAAAAGTAATAAGTATATTTATTATACTTCTGCCGATAATAACTGCATTATATGGGTAATAATGCACGTTATATTGCTAATAATATAAGTAATAAGTATAATTATTACAGTTCTAGCGATAATAACTGCATTATACGGGTAATAATGCATGTTATATTGATAATAATAAAAGTAATAAGTATATTTATTATAGTTCTATCGATAATAACTGCATAATATGGGTAATAATGCATGTTATATTGATGATAATGAAAGTAGTAAGTATATTTATTACAGTTCTAGCGATAATAACTGCATTATATGCGTAATAATGCATGTTATATTGATAATATCGGGAGTAATAAGTATAATTATTACAGTTCTAGCGATAATACTAGTAAAATATATTTAACAGTGCCTGTTATATTGATAATAATAATAGTAATAAGCATATTTGTTATACTTCTGTCGATAATAACTGCATTATATGGGTAATAATGCATGTTATATTGATAATATTGGGAGTAATAAGTATAATTATTATAGTTCTAGCGATAATAATAGTAAAATATGGCTATTAGTGCCTGTTATATTGATAATAATAAAAGTAATAAGTATATTTATTATACTTCTGTCGATAATAACTGCATTATATGGGTAATAATGCATGTTATAATGATAATATCGGGAGTAATAAGTATAATTATTATAGTTCTAGCGATAATAATACTAAAATATGGCTAATAGTGCATGTTATATTGATAATAATAAAAGTATTAAGTATATTTATTATAGTTCTATCGATAATAACTGCATTATATGGGTAATAATGCATGTTATATTGATAATATCGGGGGTAATAAGTAAATTATTACAGTTCTAGCGATAATAACTGCATTATATGCGTAATAATGCATGTTATATTGATAATATCGGGAGTAATAAGTATAATTATTACAGTTCTAGCGATAATAATAGTAAAATATGGCTATTAGTGCCTGTTATATTGATAATAATAATAGTAATAAGTATATTTATTATACTTCTGTCGACAATACCTGCATTATATGGGTAATAATGCACGTTATATTGCTAATAATATAAGTAATAAGTATAATTATTACAGTTCTAGCGATAATAACTGCATTATACGGGAAATAATGCATGTTATATTGATAATAATAAAAGTAATAAGTATATTTATTATAGGTCTATCGATAATAACTGCATAATATGGGTAATAATGCATGTTATATTGATGATAATGAAAGTAGTAAGTATATATATTACAGTTCTAGCGATAATAACTGCATTATATGCGTAATAATGCATGTTATATTGATAATATCGGGAGTAATAAGTATAATTATTACAGTTCTAGCGATAATACTAGTAAAATATATTTAACAGTGCCTGTTATATTGATAATAATAATAGTAATAAGTATATTTATTATACTTCTGTCGATAATAACTGCATTATATGGGTAATAATGCATGTTATATTGATAATATTGGGAGTAATAAGTATAATTATTATAGTTCTAGCGATAATAATAGTAAAATATGGCTATTAGTGCCTGTTATATTGATAATAATAAAAGTAATAAGTATATTTATTATACTTCTGTCGATAATAACTGCATTATATGGGTAATAATGCATGTTATATTGATAATATCGGGAGTAATAAGTACAATTATTATAGTTCTAGCGATAATAATAGTAAAATATGGCTAATAGTGCATGTTATATTGATAATATCGGGAGTAATAAGTATAATTATTACAGTTCTAGCGATAATACTAGTAAATTATATCTAACAGTCCCTGTTATATTGATAATAATAATAGTAATAAGTATATTTATTATACTTCTGTCGATAATACCTGCATTATATGGGTAATAATGCATGTTATATTGATAATATTGGGAGTAATAAGTATAATTATTATAGTTCTAGCGATAATAATAGTAAAATATGGCTATTAGTGCCTGTTATATTGATAATAATAAAAGTAATAAGTATATTTATTATACTTCTGTCGATAATAACTCCATTATATGGGTAATAATGCATGTTATAATGATAATATCGGGAGTAATAAGTATAATTATTACAGTTCTAGCGATAATACTAGTAAATTATATCTAACAGTGCCTGTTATATTGATAATAATAATAGTAATAAGCATATTTGTTATACTTCTGTCGATAATAACTGCATTATATGGGTAATAATGCATGTTATATTGATAATATTGGGAGTAATAAGTATAATTATTATAGTTCTAGCGATAATAATAGTAAAATATGGCTATTAGTGCCTGTTATATTGATAATAATAAAAGTAATAAGTATATTTATTATACTTCTGTCGATAATAACTGCATTATATGGGTAATAATGCATGTTATAATGATAATATCGGGAGTAATAAGTATAATTATTATAGTTCTAGCGATAATAATACTAAAATATGGCTAATAGTGCATGTTATATTGATAATAATAAAAGTATTAAGTATATTTATTATAGTTCTATCGATAATAACTGCATTATATGGGTAATAATGCATGTTATATTGATAATATCGGGGGTAATAAGTAAATTATTACAGTTCTAGCGATAATAACTGCATTATATGCGTAATAATGCATGTTATATTGATAATATCGGGAGTAATAAGTATAATTATTACAGTTCTAGCGATAATAATAGTAAAATATGGCTATTAGTGCCTGTTATATTGATAATAATAATAGTAATAAGTATATTTATTATACTTCTGTCGATAATACCTGCATTATATGGGTAATAATGCACGTTATATTGCTAATAATATAAGTAATAAGTATAATTATTACAGTTCTAGCGATAATAACTGCATTATACGGGAAATAATGCATGTTATATTGATAATAATAAAAGTAATAAGTATATTTATTATAGGTCTATCGATAATAACTGCATAATATGGGTAATAATGCATGTTATATTGATGATAATGAAAGTAGTAAGTATATTTATTACAGTTCTAGCGATAATAACTGCATTATATGCGTAATAATGCATGTTATATTGATAATATCGGGAGTAATAAGTATAATTATTACAGTTCTAGCGATAATACTAGTAAAATATATTTAACAGTGCCTGTTATATTGATAATAATAATAGTAATAAGTATATTTATTATACTTCTGTCGATAATAACTGCATTATATGGGTAATAATGCATGTTATATTGATAATATTGGGAGTAATAAGTATAATTATTATAGTTCTAGCGATAATAATAGTAAAATATGGCTATTAGTGCCTGTTATATTGATAATAATAAAAGTAATAAGTATATTTATTATACTTCTGTCGATAATAACTGCATTATATGGGTAATAATGCATGTTATATTGATAATATCGGGAGTAATAAGTACAATTATTATAGTTCTAGCGATAATAATAGTAAAATATGGCTAATAGTGCATGTTATATTGATAATATCGGGAGTAATAAGTATAATTATTACAGTTCTAGCGATAATACTAGTAAATTATATCTAACAGTCCCTGTTATATTGATAATAATAATAGTAATAAGTATATTTATTATACTTCTGTCGATAATACCTGCATTATATGGGTAATAATGCATGTTATATTGATAATATTGGGAGTAATAAGTATAATTATTATAGTTCTAGCGATAATAATAGTAAAATATGGCTATTAGTGCCTGTTATATTGATAATAATAAAAGTAATAAGTATATTTATTATACTTCTGTCGATAATAACTCCATTATATGGGTAATAATGCATGTTATAATGATAATATCGGGAGTAATAAGTATAATTATTACAGTTCTAGCGATAATACTAGTAAATTATATCTAACAGTCCCTGTTATATTGATAATAATAATAGTAATAAGTATATTTATTATACTTCTGTCGATAATACCTGCATTATATGGGTAATAATGCATGTTATATTGATAATATTGGGAGTAATAAGTATAATTATTATAGTTCTAGCGATAATAATAGTAAAATATGGCTAATAGTGCATGTTATATTGATAATAATAAAAGTATTAAGTATATTTATTATAGTTCTATCGATAATAACTGCATTATATGGGTAATAATGCATATTATATTGATAATATCGGGAGTAATAAGTATAATTATTATAGTTCTAGCGATAATAATAGTAAAATATGGCTATTAGTGCCTGTTATATTGATAATAATAAAAGTAATAAGTATATTTATTATAGTTCTATCGATAATAACTGCATTATATGCGTAATAATGCATGTTATATTGATAATATCGGGAGTAATAAGTATAATTATTACAGTTCTAGCGATAATACTAGTAAAATATATCTAACAGTGCCTGTTATATTGATAATAATAATAGTAATAAGTATATTTATTATAGTTCTATCGATAATAACTGCATTATATGGGTAATAATGCATGTTATATTGATAATATCGGGAGTAATAGGTATAATTATTACAGTTCTAGCGATAATAACTGCATTATATGCGTAATAATGCATGTTATATTGATAATAATAAAAGTAATAAGTATATTTATTATAGTTCTATCGATAATAACTGCATAATATGGGTAATAATGCATGTTATATTGATGATAATGAAAGTAGTAAGTATAATTATTACAGTTCTAGCGATAATAACTGCATTATATGCGTAATAATGCATGTTATATTGATAATATCGGGAGTAATAAGTATAATTATTACAGTTCTAGCGATAATACTAGTAAAATATATCTAACAGTGCCTGTTATATTGATAATAATAATAGTAATAAGTATATTTATTATACTTCTGTCGATAATACCTGCATTATATGGGTAATAATGCATGTTATATTGATAATATCGGGAGTAATAAGCATAATTATGATAGTTCTAGCGATAATAATAGTAAAATATGGCTATTAGTGCCTGTTATATTGATAATAATAAAAGTAATAAGTATATTTATTATACTTCTGTCGATAATAACTGCATTATATGGGTAATAATGCATGTTATAATGATAATATCGGGAGTAATAAGTATAATTATTATAGTTCTAGCGATAATAATAGTAAAATATGGCTAATAGTGCATGTTATATTGATAATAATAAAAGTATTAAGTATATTTATTATAGTTCTATCGATAATAACTGCATTATATCTGTAATAATGCATGTTATATTGATAATATCGGGAGTAATAAGTATAATTATTACAGTTCTAGCGATAATAACTGCATTATATGCGTAATAATGCATGTTATATTGATAATATCGGGAGTAATAAGTATAATTATTACAGTTCTAGCGATAATACTAGTAAAATATATCTAACAGTGCCTGTTATATTGATAATAATAATAGTAATAAGTATATTTATTATACTTCTGTCGATAATACCTGCATTATATGGGTAATAATGCATGTTATATTGATAATATTGGGAGTAATAAGTATAATTATTATAGTTCTAGCGATAATACTAGTAAAATATGGCTATTAGTGCCTGTTATATTGATAATAATAAAAGTAATAAGTATATTTATTATACTTCTGTCGATAATAACTGCATTATATGGGTAATAATGCATGTTATAATGATAATATCGGGAGTAATAAGTATAATTATTATAGTTCTAGCGATAATAATAGTAAAATATGGCTATTAGTGCCTGTTATATTGATAATAATAAAAGTAATAAGTATATTTATTATACTTCTGTCGATAATAACTGCATTATATGGGTAATAATGCATGTTATAATGATAATATCGGGAGTAATAAGTTTAATTATTATAGTTCTGGCGATAATAATAGTAAAATATGGCTAATAGTGCATGTTATATTGATAATAATAAAAGTATTAAGTATATTTATTATAGTTCTATCGATAATAACTGCATTATATGGGTAATAATGCATGTTATATTGATAATATCGGGAGTAATAAGTTTAATTATTACAGTTCTAGCGATAATAACTGCATTATATGCGTAATAATGCATGTTATATTGATAACATCGGGAGTAATAAGTATAATTATTACAGTTCTAGCGATAATACTAGTAAAATATATTTAACAGTGCCCGTTATATTGATAATAATAATAGTAATATGTATATTTATTATACTTCTGTCGATAATAACTGCATTATATGGGTAATAATGCATGTTATATTGATAATATTGGGAGTAATAAGTATAATTATTATAGTTCTAGCGATAATAATAGTAAAATATGGCTATTAGTGCCTGTTATATTGATAATAATAAAAGTAATAAGTATATTTATTATACTTCTGTCGATAATAACTGCATTATATGGGTAATAATGCATGTTATATTGATAATATCGGGAGTAATAAGTACAATTATTATAGTTCTAGCGATAATACTAGTAAAATATGGCTAAGAGTGCCTGTTATATTGATAATAATAAAAGTAATAAGTATATTTATTATACTTCTGTCGATAATAACTGCATTATATGGGTAATAATGCATGTTATATTGATAATAATATAAGTAATAAGTATAATTATTACAGTTCTAGCGATAATAACTGCATTATATGCGTAATAATGCATGTTATATTGATAATATCGGGAGTAATAAGTATAATTATTACAGTTCTAGCGATAATACTAGTAAAATATATCTAACAGTGCCTGTTATATTGATAATAATAATAGTAATAAGTATATTTATTATACTTCTGTCGATAATACCTGCATTATATGGGTAATAATGCATGTTATATTGATAATATCGGGAGTAATAAGCATAATTATGATAGTTCTAGCGATAATAATAGTAAAATATGGCTATTAGTGCCTGTTATATTGATAATAATAAAAGTAATAAGTATATTTATTATACTTCTGTCGATAATAACTGCATTATATGGGTAATAATGCATGTTATAATGATAATATCGGGAGTAATAAGTATAATTATTATAGTTCTAGCGATAATAATAGTAAAATATGGCTAATAGTGCATGTTATATTGATAATAATAAAAGTATTAAGTATATTTATTATAGTTCTATCGATAATAACTGCATTATATCTGTAATAATGCATGTTATATTGATAATATCGGGAGTAATAAGTATAATTATTACAGTTCTAGCGATAATAACTGCATTATATGCGTAATAATGCATGTTATATTGATAATATCGGGAGTAATAAGTATAATTATTACAGTTCTAGCGATAATACTAGTAAAATATATCTAACAGTGCCTGTTATATTGATAATAATAATAGTAATAAGTATATTTATTATACTTCTGTCGATAATACCTGCATTATATGGGTAATAATGCATGTTATATTGATAATATTGGGAGTAATAAGTATAATTATTATAGTTCTAGCGATAATACTAGTGAAATATGGCTATTAGTGCCTGTTATATTGATAATAATAAAAGTAATAAGTATATTTATTATACTTCTGTCGATAATAACTGCATTATATGGGTAATAATGCATGTTATAATGATAATATCGGGAGTAATAAGTATAATTATTATAGTTCTAGCGATAATAATAGTAAAATATGGCTAATAGTGCATGTTATATTGATAATAATAAAAGTATTAAGTATATTTATTATAGTTCTATCGATAATAACTGCATTATATGGGTAATAATGCATGTTATATTGATAATATCGGGAGTAATAAGTTTAATTATTACAGTTCTAGCGATAATAACTGCATTATATGCGTAATAATGCATGTTATATTGATAACATCGGGAGTAATAAGTATAATTATTACAGTTCTAGCGATAATACTAGTAAAATATGGCTAAGAGTGCCTGTTATATTGATAATAATAAAAGTAATAAGTATATTTATTATACTTCTGTCGATAATAACTGCATTATATGGGTAATAATGCATGTTATATTGATGATTATAAAAGTAATACGTATATTTATTATAGCTCTAGCGATAATAACTGCATAATATGGGTAATAATGCATGTTATATTGATAATATTGGGAGTAATAAGTATAATTATTATAGTTCTAGCGATAATACTAGTAAAATATGGCTAAGAGTGCCTGTTATATTGATAATAATAAAAGTAATAAGTATATTTATTATACTTCTGTCGATAATAACTGCATTATATGGGTAATAATGCATGTTATATTGATGATTATAAAAGTAATACGTATATTTATTATAGCTCTAGCGATAATAACTGCATAATATGGGTAATAATGCATGTTATATTGATAATATTGGGAGTAATAAGTATAATTATTATAGTTCTAGCGATAATAATAGTAAAATATGGCTATTAGTGCCTGTTATATTGATAATAATAAAAGTAATAAGTATATTTATTATACTTCTGTCGATAATAACTGCAATATATGGGTAATAATGCATGTTATATTGATAATATCGGGAGTAATAAGTATAATTATTACAGTTCTAGCGATAATACTAGTAAAATATGGCTAAGAGTGCATGTTATATTGATAACAATAAAAGTTATAAGTATATTTATTACAGTTCTATCGATAATAACTGCATAATATGGGTAATAATGCATGTTATATTGAGAATAATATAAGTAATAAGTATAATTATTACAGTTCTGGCGATAATAACTGCACTATATGGGTAATAATGCACGTTATATTGCTAATAGTATAAGTAATAAGTATAATTATTACAGTTCTAGCGATAATAACTCCATTATATGGGTAATAATGCATGTTATATTGATAATAATATAAGTAATAAGTATAATTATTACAGTTCTAGCGATAATACTAGTAAAATATGGCTAAGAGTGCATGTTATATTGATAACAATAAAAGTTATAAGTATATTTATTACAGTTCTATCGATAATAACTGCATAATATGGGTAATAATGCATGTTATATTGAGAATAATATAAGTAATAAGTATAATTATTACAGTTCTAGCGATAATAACTGCATAATATGGGTAATAATGCACGTTATATTGCTAATAGTATAAGTAATAAGTATAATTATTACAGTTCTAGCGATAATAACTCCATTATATGTGTAATAATGCATGTTATATTGATAATAATATAAGTAATAAGTATAATTATTACAGTTCTGGCGATAATAACTGCACTATATGGGTAATAATGCACGTTATATTGCTAATAGTATAAGTAATAAGTATAATTATTACAGTTCTAGCGATAATAACTCCATTATATGGGTAATAATGCATGTTATATTGATAATAATATAAGTAATAAGTATAATTATTACAGTTCTAGCGATAATAACTGCATAATATGGGTAATAATGCACGTTATATTGCTAATAGTATAAGTAATAAGTATAATTATTACAGTTCTAGCGATAATAACTCCATTATATGTGTAATAATGCATGTTATATTGATAATAATATAAGTAATAAGTATAATTATTACAGTTCTAGCGATAATAACTGCATAATATGGGTAATAATGCATGTTATATTGATAATATCGGGAGTAATAAGTATAATTGTTATAGTTCTAGCGGTAATAATAATAAAATATGGCTAATAGTGCATGTTATATTGATAATAATAAAAGTAATTAGTACATTTATTATAGTTCTATCGATAATAACTGCATAATATGGGCAATAATGCATGTTATATTGATGATAATGAAAGTAGTAAGTATATTTATTACAGATCTAGCGATAATAACTGCATTATATGCGTAATAATGCATGTTATATTGATAATATCGGGAGTAATAAGTATAATTATTACAGTTCTAGCGATAATACTAGTAAAATATATCTAACAGTGCCTGTTATATTGATAATAATAATAGTAATAAGTATATTTATTATACTTCTGTCGATAATAACTGCATTATATGGGTAATAATGCATGTTATAATGATAATATCGGGAGTAATAAGTATAATTATTACAGTTCTAGCGATAATAACTGCATTATATGCGTAATAATGCATGTTATATTGATAATATCGGGAGTAATAAGTATAATTATTACAGTTCTAGCGATAATACTAGTAAATTATATCTAACAGTCCCTGTTATATTGATAATAATAATAGTAATAAGTATATTTATTATACTTCTGTCGATAATACCTGCATTATATGGGTAATAATGCATGTTATATTGATAATATTGGGAGTAATAAGTATAATTATTATAGTTCTAGCGATAATAATAGTAAAATATGGCTATTAGTGCCTGTTATATTGATAATAATAAAAGTAATAAGTATATTTATTATACTTCTGTCGATAATAACTCCATTATATGGGTAATAATGCATGTTATAATGATAATATCGGGAGTAATAAGTATAATTATTACAGTTCTAGCGATAATACTAGTAAATTATATCTAACAGTCCCTGTTATATTGATAATAATAATAGTAATAAGTATATTTATTATACTTCTGTCGATAATACCTGCATTATATGGGTAATAATGCATGTTATATTGATAATATTGGGAGTAATAAGTATAATTATTATAGTTCTAGCGATAATAATAGTAAAATATGGCTAATAGTGCATGTTATATTGATAATAATAAAAGTATTAAGTATATTTATTATAGTTCTATCGATAATAACTGCATTATATGGGTAATAATGCATGTTATATTGATAATATTGGGAGTAATAAGTATAATTATTATAGTTCTAGCGATAATAATAGTAAAATATGGCTATTAGTGCCTGTTATATTGATAATAATAAAAGTAATAAGTATATTTATTATACTTCTGTCGATAATAACTGCAATATATGGGTAATAATGCATGTTATATTGATAATATCGGGAGTAATAAGTATAATTATTACAGTTCTAGCGATAATACTAGTAAAATATGGCTAAGAGTGCCTGTTATATTGATAATAATAAAAGTGATAAGTATATTTATTATACTTCTGTCGATAATAACTGCATTATATGGGTAATAATGCATGTTATATTGATAATAATATAAGTAATAAGTATAATTATTACAGTTCTAGCGATAATACTAGTAAAATATGGCTAAGAGTGCATGTTATATTGATAACAATAAAAGTTATAAGTATATTTATTACAGTTCTATCGATAATAACTGCATAATATGGGTAATAATGCATGTTATATTGAGAATAATATAAGTAATAAGTATAATTATTACAGTTCTGGCGATAATAACTGCACTATATGGGTAATAATGCACGTTATATTGCTAATAGTATAAGTAATAAGTATAATTATTACAGTTCTAGCGATAATAACTCCATTATATGGGTAATAATGCATGTTATATTGATAATAATATAAGTAATAAGTATAATTATTACAGTTCTAGCGATAATACTAGTAAAATATGGCTAAGAGTGCATGTTATATTGATAACAATAAAAGTTATAAGTATATTTATTACAGTTCTATCGATAATAACTGCATAATATGGGTAATAATGCATGTTATATTGAGAATAATATAAGTAATAAGTATAATTATTACAGTTCTGGCGATAATAACTGCACTATATGGGTAATAATGCACGTTATATTGCTAATAGTATAAGTAATAAGTATAATTATTACAGTTCTAGCGATAATAACTCCATTATATGGGTAATAATGCATGTTATATTGATAATAATATAAGTAATAAGTATAATTATTACAGTTCTAGCGATAATAACTGCATAATATGGGTAATAATGCACGTTATATTGCTAATAGTATAAGTAATAAGTATAATTATTACAGTTCTAGCGATAATAACTCCATTATATGGGTAATAATGCATGTTATATTGATAATAATATAAGTAATAAGTATAATTATTACAGTTCTAGCGATAATAACTGCATAATATGGGTAATAATGCACGTTATATTGCCAAAAATATAAGTAATGAGTATAATTATTACAGTTCTAGCGATAATAACTGCATTATATGGGTAATAATGCATGTTATATTGATAATATCGGGAGTAATAAGTATAATTGTTATAGTTCTAGCGGTAATAATAATAAAATATGGCTAATAGTGCATGTTATATTGATAATAATAAAAGTAATTAGTACATTTATTATAGTTCTATCGATAATAACTGCATAATATGGGCAATAATGCATGTTATATTGATGATAATGAAAGTAGTAAGTATATTTATTACAGATCTAGCGATAATAACTGCATTATATGCGTAATAATGCATGTTATATTGATAATATCGGGAGTAATAAGTATAATTATTACAGTTCTAGCGATAATACTAGTAAAATATATCTAACAGTGCCTGTTATATTGATAATAATAATAGTAATAAGTATATTTATTATACTTCTGTCGATAATACCTGCATTATATGGGTAATAATGCATGTTATATTGATAATATCGGGAGTAATAAGTATAATTATGACAGTTCTAGCGATAATAATAGTAAAATATGGCTATTAGTGCCTGTTATATTGATAATAATAAAAGTAATAAGTATATTTATTATACTTCTGTCGATAATAACTGCATTATATGGGTAATAATGCATGTTATAATGATAATATCGGGAGTAATAAGTATAATTATTACAGTTCTAGCGATAATAACTGCATTATATGCGTAATAATGCATGTTATATTGATAATATCGGGAGTAATAAGTATAATTATTACAGTTCTAGCGATAATACTAGTAAATTATATCTAACAGTCCCTGTTATATTGATAATAATAATAGTAATAAGGAGTGATGCCCGCTTGGACGCCGACCGTTTGGACGCGTCCCGATTGGACGGTCCCGATTCGACTCGTTCCATTTCAAAGCGGTGCCGATTGGACGCGTTCCAATTCTAAGCAGGGCTTATAGAACCTAACCTAACCAAATTTAACCTCTTCGAATTGGGACGCATCGAATCGGCACCGCTTCGAATTGGAACGCGTCGAATCGGGACCGTCCAAACGGAACGCGTCCAATCGGTCGACGTCCAAGTGGGACACCCCCGTAATAAGTATATTTATTATACTTCTGTCGATAATACCTGCATTATATGGGTAATAATGCATGTTATATTGATAATATTGGGAGTAATAAGTATAATTATTATAGTTCTAGCGATAATAATAGTAAAATATGGCTATTAGTGCCTGTTATATTGATAATAATAAAAGTAATAAGTATATTTATTATACTTCTGTCGATAATAACTCCATTATATGGGTAATAATGCATGTTATAATGATAATATCGGGAGTAATAAGTATAATTATTACAGTTCTAGCGATAATACTAGTAAATTATATCTAACAGTCCCTGTTATATTGATAATAATAATAGTAATAAGTATATTTATTATACTTCTGTCGATAATACCTGCATTATATGGGTAATAATGCATGTTATATTGATAATATTGGGAGTAATAAGTATAATTATTATAGTTCTAGCGATAATAATAGTAAAATATGGCTAATAGTGCATGTTATATTGATAATAATAAAAGTATTAAGTATATTTATTATAGTTCTATCGATAATAACTGCATTATATGGGTAATAATGCATGTTATATTGATAATATTGGGAGTAATAAGTATAATTATTATAGTTCTAGCGATAATAATAGTAAAATATGGCTATTAGTGCCTGTTATATTGATAATAATAAAAGTAATAAGTATATTTATTATACTTCTGTCGATAATAACTGCAATATATGGGTAATAATGCATGTTATATTGATAATATCGGGAGTAATAAGTATAATTATTACAGTTCTAGCGATAATACTAGTAAAATATGGCTAAGAGTGCCTGTTATATTGATAATAATAAAAGTGATAAGTATATTTATTATACTTCTGTCGATAATAACTGCATTATATGGGTAATAATGCATGTTATATTGATAATAATATAAGTAATAAGTATAATTATTACAGTTCTAGCGATAATACTAGTAAAATATGGCTAAGAGTGCATGTTATATTGATAACAATAAAAGTTATAAGTATATTTATTACAGTTCTATCGATAATAACTGCATAATATGGGTAATAATGCATGTTATATTGAGAATAATATAAGTAATAAGTATAATTATTACAGTTCTGGCGATAATAACTGCACTATATGGGTAATAATGCACGTTATATTGCTAATAGTATAAGTAATAAGTATAATTATTACAGTTCTAGCGATAATAACTCCATTATATGGGTAATAATGCATGTTATATTGATAATAATATAAGTAATAAGTATAATTATTACAGTTCTAGCGATAATACTAGTAAAATATGGCTAAGAGTGCATGTTATATTGATAACAATAAAAGTTATAAGTATATTTATTACAGTTCTATCGATAATAACTGCATAATATGGGTAATAATGCATGTTATATTGAGAATAATATAAGTAATAAGTATAATTATTACAGTTCTGGCGATAATAACTGCACTATATGGGTAATAATGCACGTTATATTGCTAATAGTATAAGTAATAAGTATAATTATTACAGTTCTAGCGATAATAACTCCATTATATGGGTAATAATGCATGTTATATTGATAATAATATAAGTAATAAGTATAATTATTACAGTTCTAGCGATAATAACTGCATAATATGGGTAATAATGCACGTTATATTGCTAATAGTATAAGTAATAAGTATAATTATTACAGTTCTAGCGATAATAACTCCATTATATGGGTAATAATGCATGTTATATTGATAATAATATAAGTAATAAGTATAATTATTACAGTTCTAGCGATAATAACTGCATAATATGGGTAATAATGCACGTTATATTGCCAAAAATATAAGTAATGAGTATAATTATTACAGTTCTAGCGATAATAACTGCATTATATGGGTAATAATGCATGTTATATTGATAATATCGGGAGTAATAAGTATAATTGTTATAGTTCTAGCGGTAATAATAATAAAATATGGCTAATAGTGCATGTTATATTGATAATAATAAAAGTAATTAGTACATTTATTATAGTTCTATCGATAATAACTGCATAATATGGGCAATAATGCATGTTATATTGATGATAATGAAAGTAGTAAGTATATTTATTACAGATCTAGCGATAATAACTGCATTATATGCGTAATAATGCATGTTATATTGATAATACCGGGAGTAATAAGTATAATTACTACAGTTCTAGCGATAATACTAGTAAAATATATCTAACAGTGCCTGTTATATTGATAATAATAATAGTAATAAGTATGTTTATTATACTTCTGTCGATAATACCTGCATTATATGGGTAATAATGCATGTTATATTGATAATATCGGGAGTAATAAGTATAATTATGACAGTTCTAGCGATAATAATAGTAAAATATGGCTATTAGTGCCTGTTATATTGATAATAATAAAAGTAATAAGTATATTTATTATACTTCTGTCGATAATAACTGCATTATATGGGTAATAATGCATGTTATAATGATAATATCGGGAGTAATAAGTATAATTATTACAGTTCTAGCGATAATAACTGCATTATATGCGTAATAATGCATGTTATATTGATAATATCGGGAGTAATAAGTATAATTATTACAGTTCTAGCGATAATACTAGTAAATTATATCTAACAGTCCCTGTTATATTGATAATAATAATAGTAATAAGTATATTTATTATACTTCTGTCGATAATACCTGCATTATATGGGTAATAATGCATGTTATATTGATAATATTGGGAGTAATAAGTATAATTATTATAGTTCTAGCGATAATAATAGTAAAATATGGCTATTAGTGCCTGTTATATTGATAATAATAAAAGTAATAAGTATATTTATTATACTTCTGTCGATAATAACTCCATTATATGGGTAATAATGCATGTTATAATGATAATATCGGGAGTAATAAGTATAATTATTACAGTTCTAGCGATAATACTAGTAAATTATATCTAACAGTCCCTGTTATATTGATAATAATAATAGTAATAAGTATATTTATTATACTTCTGTCGATAATACCTGCATTATATGGGTAATAATGCATGTTATATTGATAATATTGGGAGTAATAAGTATAATTATTATAGTTCTAGCGATAATAATAGTAAAATATGGCTAATAGTGCATGTTATATTGATAATAATAAAAGTATTAAGTATATTTATTATAGTTCTATCGATAATAACTGCATTATATGGGTAATAATGCATATTATATTGATAATATCGGGAGTAATAAGTATAATTATTATAGTTCTAGCGATAATAATAGTAAAATATGGCTATTAGTGCCTGTTATATTGATAATAATAAAAGTAATAAGTATATTTATTATAGTTCTATCGATAATAACTGCATTATATGCGTAATAATGCATGTTATATTGATAATATCGGGAGTAATAAGTATAATTATTACAGTTCTAGCGATAATACTAGTAAAATATATCTAACAGTGCCTGTTATATTGATAATAATAATAGTAATAAGTATATTTATTATAGTTCTATCGATAATAACTGCATTATATGGGTAATAATGCATGTTATATTGATAATATCGGGAGTAATAGGTATAATTATTACAGTTCTAGCGATAATAACTGCATTATATGCGTAATAATGCATGTTATATTGATAATATCGGGAGTAATAAGTATAATTATTACAGTTCTAGCGATAATACTAGTAAAATATATCTAACAGTGCCTGTTATATTGATAATAATAATAGTAATAAGTATATTTATTATACTTCTGTCGATAATACCTGCATTATATGGGTAATAATGCATGTTATATTGATAATATCGGGAGTAATAAGTATAATTATGATAGTTCTAGCGATAATAATAGTAAAATATGGCTAATAGTACATGTTATACTGATAATAATAAAAGTAATAAGTATATTTATTATACTTCTGCCGATAATAACTGCATTATATGGGTAATAATGCACGTTATATTGCTAATAATATAAGTAATAAGTATAATTATTACAGTTCTAGCGATAATAACTGCATTATACGGGTAATAATGCATGTTATATTGATAATAATAAAAGTAATAAGTATATTTATTATAGTTCTATCGATAATAACTGCATAATATGGGTAATAATGCATGTTATATTGATGATAATGAAAGTAGTAAGTATATTTATTACAGTTCTAGCGATAATAACTGCATTATATGCGTAATAATGCATGTTATATTGATAATATCGGGAGTAATAAGTATAATTATTACAGTTCTAGCGATAATACTAGTAAAATATATTTAACAGTGCCTGTTATATTGATAATAATAATAGTAATAAGCATATTTGTTATACTTCTGTCGATAATAACTGCATTATATGGGTAATAATGCATGTTATATTGATAATATTGGGAGTAATAAGTATAATTATTATAGTTCTAGCGATAATAATAGTAAAATATGGCTATTAGTGCCTGTTATATTGATAATAATAAAAGTAATAAGTATATTTATTATACTTCTGTCGATAATAACTGCATTATATGGGTAATAATGCATGTTATAATGATAATATCGGGAGTAATAAGTATAATTATTATAGTTCTAGCGATAATAATACTAAAATATGGCTAATAGTGCATGTTATATTGATAATAATAAAAGTATTAAGTATATTTATTATAGTTCTATCGATAATAACTGCATTATATGGGTAATAATGCATGTTATATTGATAATATCGGGGGTAATAAGTAAATTATTACAGTTCTAGCGATAATAACTGCATTATATGCGTAATAATGCATGTTATATTGATAATATCGGGAGTAATAAGTATAATTATTACAGTTCTAGCGATAATAATAGTAAAATATGGCTATTAGTGCCTGTTATATTGATAATAATAATAGTAATAAGTATATTTATTATACTTCTGTCGATAATACCTGCATTATATGGGTAATAATGCACGTTATATTGCTAATAATATAAGTAATAAGTATAATTATTACAGTTCTAGCGATAATAACTGCATTATACGGGAAATAATGCATGTTATATTGATAATAATAAAAGTAATAAGTATATTTATTATAGGTCTATCGATAATAACTGCATAATATGGGTAATAATGCATGTTATATTGATGATAATGAAAGTAGTAAGTATATTTATTACAGTTCTAGCGATAATAACTGCATTATATGCGTAATAATGCATGTTATATTGATAATATCGGGAGTAATAAGTATAATTATTACAGTTCTAGCGATAATACTAGTAAAATATATTTAACAGTGCCTGTTATATTGATAATAATAATAGTAATAAGTATATTTATTATACTTCTGTCGATAATAACTGCATTATATGGGTAATAATGCATGTTATATTGATAATATTGGGAGTAATAAGTATAATTATTATAGTTCTAGCGATAATAATAGTAAAATATGGCTATTAGTGCCTGTTATATTGATAATAATAAAAGTAATAAGTATATTTATTATACTTCTGTCGATAATAACTGCATTATATGGGTAATAATGCATGTTATATTGATAATATCGGGAGTAATAAGTACAATTATTATAGTTCTAGCGATAATAATAGTAAAATATGGCTAATAGTGCATGTTATATTGATAATATCGGGAGTAATAAGTATAATTATTACAGTTCTAGCGATAATACTAGTAAATTATATCTAACAGTCCCTGTTATATTGATAATAATAATAGTAATAAGTATATTTATTATACTTCTGTCGATAATACCTGCATTATATGGGTAATAATGCATGTTATATTGATAATATTGGGAGTAATAAGTATAATTATTATAGTTCTAGCGATAATAATAGTAAAATATGGCTATTAGTGCCTGTTATATTGATAATAATAAAAGTAATAAGTATATTTATTATACTTCTGTCGATAATAACTCCATTATATGGGTAATAATGCATGTTATAATGATAATATCGGGAGTAATAAGTATAATTATTACAGTTCTAGCGATAATACTAGTAAATTATATCTAACAGTCCCTGTTATATTGATAATAATAATAGTAATAAGTATATTTATTATACTTCTGTCGATAATACCTGCATTATATGGGTAATAATGCATGTTATATTGATAATATTGGGAGTAATAAGTATAATTATTATAGTTCTAGCGATAATAATAGTAAAATATGGCTAATAGTGCATGTTATATTGATAATAATAAAAGTATTAAGTATATTTATTATAGTTCTATCGATAATAACTGCATTATATGGGTAATAATGCATATTATATTGATAATATCGGGAGTAATAAGTATAATTATTATAGTTCTAGCGATAATAATAGTAAAATATGGCTATTAGTGCCTGTTATATTGATAATAATAAAAGTAATAAGTATATTTATTATAGTTCTATCGATAATAACTGCATTATATGCGTAATAATGCATGTTATATTGATAATATCGGGAGTAATAAGTATAATTATTACAGTTCTAGCGATAATACTAGTAAAATATATCTAACAGTGCCTGTTATATTGATAATAATAATAGTAATAAGTATATTTATTATAGTTCTATCGATAATAACTGCATTATATGGGTAATAATGCATGTTATATTGATAATATCGGGAGTAATAGGTATAATTATTACAGTTCTAGCGATAATAACTGCATTATATGCGTAATAATGCATGTTATATTGATAATAATAAAAGTAATAAGTATATTTATTATAGTTCTATCGATAATAACTGCATAATATGGGTAATAATGCATGTTATATTGATGATAATGAAAGTAGTAAGTATAATTATTACAGTTCTAGCGATAATAACTGCATTATATGCGTAATAATGCATGTTATATTGATAATATCGGGAGTAATAAGTATAATTATTACAGTTCTAGCGATAATACTAGTAAAATATATTTAACAGTGCCCGTTATATTGATAATAATAATAGTAATATGTATATTTATTATACTTCTGTCGATAATAACTGCATTATATGGGTAATAATGCATGTTATATTGATAATATTGGGAGTAATAAGTATAATTATTATAGTTCTAGCGATAATAATAGTAAAATATAGCTATTAGTGCCTGTTATATTGATAATAATAAAAGTAATAAGTATATTTATTATACTTCTGTCGATAATAACTGCATTATATGGGTAATAATGCATGTTATATTGATAATATCGGGAGTAATAAGTACAATTATTATAGTTCTAGCGATAATACTAGTAAAATATGGCTAAGAGTGCCTGTTATATTGATAATAATAAAAGTAATAAGTATATTTATTATACTTCTGTCGATAATAACTGCATTATATGGGTAATAATGCATGTTATATTGATAATAATATAAGTAATAAGTATAATTATTACAGTTCTAGCGATAATAACTGCATTATATGCGTAATAATGCATGTTATATTGATAATATCGGGAGTAATAAGTATAATTATTACAGTTCTAGCGATAATACTAGTAAAATATATCTAACAGTGCCTGTTATATTGATAATAATAATAGTAATAAGTATATTTATTATACTTCTGTCGATAATACCTGCATTATATGGGTAATAATGCATGTTATATTGATAATATCGGGAGTAATAAGCATAATTATGATAGTTCTAGCGATAATAATAGTAAAATATGGCTATTAGTGCCTGTTATATTGATAATAATAAAAGTAATAAGTATATTTATTATACTTCTGTCGATAATAACTGCATTATATGGGTAATAATGCATGTTATAATGATAATATCGGGAGTAATAAGTATAATTATTATAGTTCTAGCGATAATAATAGTAAAATATGGCTAATAGTGCATGTTATATTGATAATAATAAAAGTATTAAGTATATTTATTATAGTTCTATCGATAATAACTGCATTATATCTGTAATAATGCATGTTATATTGATAATATCGGGAGTAATAAGTATAATTATTACAGTTCTAGCGATAATAACTGCATTATATGCGTAATAATGCATGTTATATTGATAATATCGGGAGTAATAAGTATAATTATTACAGTTCTAGCGATAATACTAGTAAAATATATCTAACAGTGCCTGTTATATTGATAATAATAATAGTAATAAGTATATTTATTATACTTCTGTCGATAATACCTGCATTATATGGGTAATAATGCATGTTATATTGATAATATTGGGAGTAATAAGTATAATTATTATAGTTCTAGCGATAATACTAGTAAAATATGGCTATTAGTGCCTGTTATATTGATAATAATAAAAGTAATAAGTATATTTATTATACTTCTGTCGATAATAACTGCATTATATGGGTAATAATGCATGTTATAATGATAATATCGGGAGTAATAAGTATAATTATTATAGTTCTAGCGATAATAATAGTAAAATATGGCTAATAGTGCATGTTATATTGATAATAATAAAAGTATTAAGTATATTTATTATAGTTCTATCGATAATAACTGCATTATATGGGTAATAATGCATGTTATATTGATAATATCGGGAGTAATAAGTTTAATTATTACAGTTCTAGCGATAATAACTGCATTATATGCGTAATAATGCATGTTATATTGATAACATCGGGAGTAATAAGTATAATTATTACAGTTCTAGCGATAATACTAGTAAAATATATTTAACAGTGCCCGTTATATTGATAATAATAATAGTAATATGTATATTTATTATACTTCTGTCGATAATAACTGCATTATATGGGTAATAATGCATGTTATATTGATAATATTGGGAGTAATAAGTATAATTATTATAGTTCTAGCGATAATAATAGTAAAATATGGCTATTAGTGCCTGTTATATTGATAATAATAAAAGTAATAAGTATATTTATTATACTTCTGTCGATAATAACTGCATTATATGGGTAATAATGCATGTTATATTGATAATATCGGGAGTAATAAGTACAATTATTATAGTTCTAGCGATAATACTAGTAAAATATGGCTAAGAGTGCCTGTTATATTGATAATAATAAAAGTAATAAGTATATTTATTATACTTCTGTCGATAATAACTGCATTATATGGGTAATAATGCATGTTATATTGATAATAATATAAGTAATAAGTATAATTATTACAGTTCTAGCGATAATAACTGCATTATATGCGTAATAATGCATGTTATATTGATAATATCGGGAGTAATAAGTATAATTATTACAGTTCTAGCGATAATACTAGTAAAATATATCTAACAGTGCCTGTTATATTGATAATAATAATAGTAATAAGTATATTTATTATACTTCTGTCGATAATACCTGCATTATATGGGTAATAATGCATGTTATATTGATAATATTGGGAGTAATAAGTATAATTATTATAGTTCTAGCGATAATAATAGTAAAATATGGCTATTAGTGCCTGTTATATTGATAATAATAAAAGTAATAAGTATATTTATTATACTTCTGTCGATAATAACTGCATTATATGGGTAATAATGCATGTTATAATGATAATATCGGGAGTAATAAGTTTAATTATTATAGTTCTAGCGATAATAATAGTAAAATATGGCTAATAGTGCATGTTATATTGATAATAATAAAAGTATTAAGTATATTTATTATAGTTCTATCGATAATAACTGCATTATATGGGTAATAATGCATGTTATATTGATAATATCGGGAGTAATAAGTTTAATTATTACAGTTCTAGCGATAATAACTGCATTATATGCGTAATAATGCATGTTATATTGATAACATCGGGAGTAATAAGTATAATTATTACAGTTCTAGCGATAATACTAGTAAAATATATTTAACAGTGCCCGTTATATTGATAATAATAATAGTAATATGTATATTTATTATACTTCTGTCGATAATAACTGCATTATATGGGTAATAATGCATGTTATATTGATAATATTGGGAGTAATAAGTATAATTATTATAGTTCTAGCGATAATAATAGTAAAATATGGCTATTAGTGCCTGTTATATTGATAATAATAAAAGTAATAAGTATATTTATTATACTTCTGTCGATAATAACTGCATTATATGGGTAATAATGCATGTTATATTGATAATATCGGGAGTAATAAGTACAATTATTATAGTTCTAGCGATAATACTAGTAAAATATGGCTAAGAGTGCCTGTTATATTGATAATAATAAAAGTAATAAGTATATTTATTATACTTCTGTCGATAATAACTGCATTATATGGGTAATAATGCATGTTATATTGATAATAATATAAGTAATAAGTATAATTATTACAGTTCTAGCGATAATAACTGCATTATATGCGTAATAATGCATGTTATATTGATAATATCGGGAGTAATAAGTATAATTATTACAGTTCTAGCGATAATACTAGTAAAATATATCTAACAGTGCCTGTTATATTGATAATAATAATAGTAATAAGTATATTTATTATACTTCTGTCGATAATACCTGCATTATATGGGTAATAATGCATGTTATATTGATAATATCGGGAGTAATAAGCATAATTATGATAGTTCTAGCGATAATAATAGTAAAATATGGCTATTAGTGCCTGTTATATTGATAATAATAAAAGTAATAAGTATATTTATTATACTTCTGTCGATAATAACTGCATTATATGGGTAATAATGCATGTTATAATGATAATATCGGGAGTAATAAGTATAATTATTATAGTTCTAGCGATAATAATAGTAAAATATGGCTAATAGTGCATGTTATATTGATAATAATAAAAGTATTAAGTATATTTATTAGAGTTCTATCGATAATAACTGCATTATATCTGTAATAATGCATGTTATATTGATAATATCGGGAGTAATAAGTATAATTATTACAGTTCTAGCGATAATAACTGCATTATATGCGTAATAATGCATGTTATATTGATAATATCGGGAGTAATAAGTATAATTATTACAGTTCTAGCGATAATACTAGTAAAATATATCTAACAGTGCCTGTTATATTGATAATAATAATAGTAATAAGTATATTTATTATACTTCTGTCGATAATACCTGCATTATATGGGTAATAATGCATGTTATATTGATAATATTGGGAGTAATAAGTATAATTATTATAGTTCTAGCGATAATACTAGTAAAATATGGCTATTAGTGCCTGTTATATTGATAATAATAAAAGTAATAAGTATATTTATTATACTTCTGTCGATAATAACTGCATTATATGGGTAATAATGCATGTTATAATGATAATATCGGGAGTAATAAGTATAATTATTATAGTTCTAGCGATAATAATAGTAAAATATGGCTAATAGTGCATGTTATATTGATAATAATAAAAGTATTAAGTATATTTATTATAGTTCTATCGATAATAACTGCATTATATGGGTAATAATGCATGTTATATTGATAATATCGGGAGTAATAAGTTTAATTATTACAGTTCTAGCGATAATAACTGCATTATATGCGTAATAATGCATGTTATATTGATAACATCGGGAGTAATAAGTATAATTATTACAGTTCTAGCGATAATACTAGTAAAATATATTTAACAGTGCCCGTTATATTGATAATAATAATAGTAATATGTATATTTATTATACTTCTGTCGATAATAACTGCATTATATGGGTAATAATGCATGTTATATTGATAATATTGGGAGTAATAAGTATAATTATTATAGTTCTAGCGATAATAATAGTAAAATATGGCTATTAGTGCCTGTTATATTGATAATAATAAAAGTAATAAGTATATTTATTATACTTCTGTCGATAATAACTGCATTATATGGGTAATAATGCATGTTATATTGATAATATCGGGAGTAATAAGTACAATTATTATAGTTCTAGCGATAATACTAGTAAAATATGGCTAAGAGTGCCTGTTATATTGATAATAATAAAAGTAATAAGTATATTTATTATACTTCTGTCGATAATAACTGCATTATATGGGTAATAATGCATGTTATATTGATAATAATATAAGTAATAAGTATAATTATTACAGTTCTAGCGATAATAACTGCATTATATGCGTAATAATGCATGTTATATTGATAATATCGGGAGTAATAAGTATAATTATTACAGTTCTAGCGATAATACTAGTAAAATATATCTAACAGTGCCTGTTATATTGATAATAATAATAGTAATAAGTATATTTATTATACTTCTGTCGATAATACCTGCATTATATGGGTAATAATGCATGTTATATTGATAATATCGGGAGTAATAAGCATAATTATGATAGTTCTAGCGATAATAATAGTAAAATATGGCTATTAGTGCCTGTTATATTGATAATAATAAAAGTAATAAGTATATTTATTATACTTCTGTCGATAATAACTGCATTATATGGGTAATAATGCATGTTATAATGATAATATCGGGAGTAATAAGTATAATTATTATAGTTCTAGCGATAATAATAGTAAAATATGGCTAATAGTGCATGTTATATTGATAATAATAAAAGTATTAAGTATATTTATTATAGTTCTATCGATAATAACTGCATTATATCTGTAATAATGCATGTTATATTGATAATATCGGGAGTAATAAGTATAATTATTACAGTTCTAGCGATAATAACTGCATTATATGCGTAATAATGCATGTTATATTGATAATATCGGGAGTAATAAGTATAATTATTACAGTTCTAGCGATAATACTAGTAAAATATATCTAACAGTGCCTGTTATATTGATAATAATAATAGTAATAAGTATATTTATTATACTTCTGTCGATAATACCTGCATTATATGGGTAATAATGCATGTTATATTGATAATATTGGGAGTAATAAGTATAATTATTATAGTTCTAGCGATAATACTAGTAAAATATGGCTATTAGTGCCTGTTATATTGATAATAATAAAAGTAATAAGTATATTTATTATACTTCTGTCGATAATAACTGCATTATATGGGTAATAATGCATGTTATAATGATAATATCGGGAGTAATAAGTATAATTATTATAGTTCTAGCGATAATAATAGTAAAATATGGCTAATAGTGCATGTTATATTGATAATAATAAAAGTATTAAGTATATTTATTATAGTTCTATCGATAATAACTGCATTATATGGGTAATAATGCATGTTATATTGATAATATCGGGAGTAATAAGTTTAATTATTACAGTTCTAGCGATAATAACTGCATTATATGCGTAATAATGCATGTTATATTGATAACATCGGGAGTAATAAGTATAATTATTACAGTTCTAGCGATAATACTAGTAAAATATATTTAACAGTGCCCGTTATATTGATAATAATAATAGTAATATGTATATTTATTATACTTCTGTCGATAATAACTGCATTATATGGGTAATAATGCATGTTATATTGATAATATTGGGAGTAATAAGTATAATTATTATAGTTCTAGCGATAATAATAGTAAAATATGGCTATTAGTGCCTGTTATATTGATAATAATAAAAGTAATAAGTATATTTATTATACTTCTGTCGATAATAACTGCATTATATGGGTAATAATGCATGTTATATTGATAATATCGGGAGTAATAAGTACAATTATTATAGTTCTAGCGATAATACTAGTAAAATATGGCTAAGAGTGCCTGTTATATTGATAATAATAAAAGTAATAAGTATATTTATTATACTTCTGTCGATAATAACTGCATTATATGGGTAATAATGCATGTTATATTGATAATAATATAAGTAATAAGTATAATTATTACAGTTCTAGCGATAATAACTGCATTATATGCGTAATAATGCATGTTATATTGATAATATCGGGAGTAATAAGTATAATTATTACAGTTCTAGCGATAATACTAGTAAAATATATCTAACAGTGCCTGTTATATTGATAATAATAATAGTAATAAGTATATTTATTATACTTCTGTCGATAATACCTGCATTATATGGGTAATAATGCATGTTATATTGATAATATTGGGAGTAATAAGTATAATTATTATAGTTCTAGCGATAATAATAGTAAAATATGGCTATTAGTGCCTGTTATATTGATAATAATAAAAGTAATAAGTATATTTATTATACTTCTGTCGATAATAACTGCATTATATGGGTAATAATGCATGTTATAATGATAATATCGGGAGTAATAAGTTTAATTATTATAGTTCTAGCGATAATAATAGTAAAATATGGCTAATAGTGCATGTTATATTGATAATAATAAAAGTATTAAGTATATTTATTATAGTTCTATCGATAATAACTGCATTATATGGGTAATAATGCATGTTATATTGATAATATCGGGAGTAATAAGTTTAATTATTACAGTTCTAGCGATAATAACTGCATTATATGCGTAATAATGCATGTTATATTGATAACATCGGGAGTAATAAGTATAATTATTACAGTTCTAGCGATAATACTAGTAAAATATATCTAACAGTGCCTGTTATATTGATAATAATAAAAGTAATAAGTATATTTATTATAGTTCTATCGATAATAACTGCATAATATGGGTAATAATGCATGCTATATTGATGATAATGAAAGTAGTAAGTATATTTATTACAGTTCTAGCGATAATAACTGCATTATATGCGTAATAATGCATGTTATATTGATAATATCGGGAGTAATAAGTATAATTATTACAGTTCTAGCGATAATACTAGTAAAATATGGCTAAGAGTGCCTGTTATATTGATAATAATAAAAGTAATAAGTATATTTATTATACTTCTGTCGATAATAACTGCATTATATGGGTAATAATGCATGTTATATTGATAATAATATAAGTAATAAGTATAATTATTACAGTTCTAGCGATAATACTAGTAAAATATGGCTAAGAGTGCATGTTATATTGATAATAATAAAAGTTATAAGTATATTTATTACAGTTCTATCGATAATAACTGCATAATATGAGTAATAATGCATGTTATATTGAGAATAATATAAGTAATAAGTATAATTATTACAGTTCTGGCGATAATAACTGCATTATATGGGTAATAATGCACGTTATATTGCTAATAGTATAAGTAATAAGTATAATTATTACAGTTCTAGCGATAATAACTCCATTATATGGGTAATAATGCATGTTATATTGATAATAATATAAGTAATAAGTATAATTATTACAGTTCTAGCGATAATAACTGCATAATATGGGTAATAATGCACGTTATATTGCCAATAATATAAGCAATGAGTATAATTATTACAGTTCTAGCGATAATACTAGTAAAATATATCTAACAGTGCCTGTTATATTGATAATAATAAAAGTAATAAGTATATTTATTATAGTTCTATCGATAATAACTGCATAATATGGGTAATAATGCATGCTATATTGATGATAATGAAAGTAGTAAGTATATTTATTACAGTTCTAGCGATAATAACTGCATTATATGCGTAATAATGCATGTTATATTGATAATATCGGGAGTAATAAGTATAATTATTACAGTTCTAGCGATAATACTAGTAAAATATGGCTAAGAGTGCCTGTTATATTGATAATAATAAAAGTAATAAGTATATTTATTATACTTCTGTCGATAATAACTGCATTATATGGGTAATAATGCATGTTATATTGATAATAATATAAGTAATAAGTATAATTATTACAGTTCTAGCGATAATACTAGTAAAATATGGCTAAGAGTGCATGTTATATTGATAATAATAAAAGTTATAAGTATATTTATTACAGTTCTATCGATAATAACTGCATAATATGAGTAATAATGCATGTTATATTGAGAATAATATAAGTAATAAGTATAATTATTACAGTTCTGGCGATAATAACTGCATTATATGGGTAATAATGCACGTTATATTGCTAATAGTATAAGTAATAAGTATAATTATTACAGTTCTAGCGATAATAACTCCATTATATGGGTAATAATGCATGTTATATTGATAATAATATAAGTAATAAGTATAATTATTACAGTTCTAGCGATAATAACTGCATAATATGGGTAATAATGCACGTTATATTGCCAATAATATAAGCAATGAGTATAATTATTACAGTTCTAGCGATAATACTAGTAAAATATATCTAACAGTGCCTGTTATATTGATAATAATAATAGTAATAAGTATATTTATTATACTTCTGTCGATAATACCTGCATTATATGGGTAATGATGCATGTTATATTGATAATATTGGGAGTAATAAGTATAATTATTATAGTTCTAGCGATAATAATAGTAAAATATGGCTATTAGTGCCTGTTATATTGATAATAATAAAAGTAATAAGTATATTTATTATACTTCTGTCGATAATAACTGCATTATATGGGTAATAATGCATGTTATATTGATAATATCGGGAGTAATAAGTATAATTATTATAGTTCTAGCGATAATAACTGCATTATATGCGTAATAATGCATGTTATATTGATAACATCGGGAGTAATAAGTATAATTATTACAGTTCTAGCGATAATACTAGTAAAATATATCTAACAGTGCCTGTTATATTGATAATAATAAAAGTAATAAGTATATTTATTATAGTTCTATCGATAATAACTGCATAATATGGGTAATAATGCATGTTATATTGATGATAATGAAAGTAGTAAGTATATTTATTACAGTTCTAGCGATAATAACTGCATTATATGCGTAATAATGCATGTTATATTGATAATATCGGGAGTAATAAGTATAATTATTACAGTTCTAGCGATAATACTAGTAAAATATGGCTAAGAGTGCCTGTTATATTGATAATAATAAAAGTAATAAGTATATTTATTATACTTCTGTCGATAATAACTGCATTATATGGGCAATAATGCATGTTATATTGATAATAATATAAGTAATAAGTATAATTATTACAGTTCTAGCGATAATACTAGTAAAATATGGCTAAGAGTGCATGTTATATTGATAATAATAAAAGTTATAAGTATATTTATTACAGTTCTATCGATAATAACTGCATAATATGGGTAATAATGCATGTTATATTGAGAATAATATAAGTAATAAGTACAATTATTACAGTTCTGGCGATAATAACTGCATTATATGGGTAATAATGCACGTTATATTGCTAAAAGTATAAGTAATAAGTATAATTATTACAGTTCTAGCGATAATAACTCCATTATATGGGTAATAATGCATGTTATATTGATAATAATATAAGTAATAAGTATAATTATTACAGTTCTAGCGATAATAACTGCATAATATGGGTAATAATGCACGATATATTGCCAATAATATAAGTAATGAGTATAATTATTACAGTTCTAGCGATAATAACTGCATTATATGGGTAATAATGCATGTTATATTGATAATATCGGGAGTAATAAGTATGTTTGTTATAGTTCTAGCGGTAATAATAATAAAATATGGCTAATAGTGCATGTTATATTGATAATAATAAAAGTAATTAGTACATTTATTATAGTTCTATCGATAATAACTGCATAATATGGGCAATAATGCATGTTATATTGATGATAATGAAAGTAGTAAGTATATTTATTACAGATCTAGCGATAATAACTGCATAATATGGGTAATAATGCATGTTATATTGAGAATAATATAAGTAATAAGTATAATTATTACAGTTCTGGCGATAATAACTGCATTATATGGGTAATAATGCACGTTATATTGCTAATAGTATAAGTAATAAGCATAATTATTACAGTTCTAGCGATAATAACTCCATTATATGGGTAATAATGCATGTTATATTGATAATAATATAAGTAATAAGTATAATTATTACAGTTCTAGCGATAATAACTGCATAATATGGGTAATAATGCACGTTATATTGCCAATAATATAAGTAATGAGTATAATTATTACAGTTCTAGCGATAATAACTGCATTATATGGGTAATAATGCATGTTATATTGATAATATCGGGAGTAATAAGTATAATTGTTATAGTTCTAGCGGTAATAATAATAAAATATGGCTAATAGTGCATGTTATATTGATAATAATAAAAGTAAGTAGTACATTTATTATAGTTCTATCGATAATAACTGCATAATATGGGCAATAATGCATGTTATATTGATGATAATGAAAGTAGTAAGTATATTTATTACAGATCTAGCGATAATAACTGCATTATATGCGTAATAATGCATGTTATATTGATAATTTCGGGAGTAATAAGTATAATTATTACAGTTCTAGCGATAATACTAGTAAAATATATTTAACAGTGCCTGTTATATTGATAATAATAATAGTAATAAGTATATTTATTATACTTCTGTCGATAATAACTGCATTATATGGGTAATAATGCATGTTATATTGATAATATCGGGAGTAATAAGTATAATTATTACAGTTCTAGCGATAATACTAGTAAAATATGGCTAAGAGTGCCTGTTATATTGATAATAATAAAAGTAATAAGTATATTTATTATACTTCTGTCGATAATAACTGCATTATATGGGTAATAATGCATGTTATATTGATAATAATATATGTAATAAGTATAATTATTACAGTTCTAGCGATAATACTAGTAAAATATGGCTAAGAGTGCATGTTATATTGATAATAATAAAAGTTATAAGTATATTTATTACAGTTCTATCGATAATAACTGCATAATATGGGTAATAATGCATGTTATATTGAGAATAATATAAGTAATAAGTATAATTATTACAGTTCTGGCGATAATAACTGCATTATATGGGTAATAATGCACGTTATATTGCTAATAGTATAAGTAATAAGTATAATTATTACAGTTCTAGCGATAATAACTCCATTATATGGGTAATAATGCATGTTATATTGATAATAATATAAGTAATAAGTATAATTATTACAGTTCTATCGATAATAACTGCATAATATGGGTAATAATGCATGCTATATTGATGATAATAAAAGTAATAAGTATAATTATTACAGTTCTAGCGATAATAACTGCATAATATGGGTAATAATGCACGTTATATTGCTAATAATATAAGTAATGATTATAATTATTACAGTTCTAGCGATACTGACTGCATTATATGGGTAATAATGCATGTTGTATTGATAATATCGGGAGTAATAAGTACAATTATTATAGTTCTAGCGATAATAATAGTACAATATGGCTAATAGTGCATGTTATATTGATAATAATAAAAGTAATAAGTAGATTTATTATAGTTCGATCGATAATAACTGCATTATATGCGTAATAATGCATGTTATATTGATAATATCGGGAGTAATAAGTGTAATTATTACAGTTCTAGCGATAATCCTAGTAAAATATGGCTAAGAGTGCCTGTCATATTGATAATAATAAAAGTAATAAGTATGTTTATTATACTTCTGTCGATAATAACTGCATTATATGGGTAATAATGCATGTTATATTGATAATAATATAAGTAATAAGTATAATTATTACAGTTCTATCGATAATAACTGCATTATATGCGTAATAATGCATGTTATATTGATAATATCGGGAGTAATAAGTATAATTATTACAGTTCTAGCGATAATACTAGTAAAATATGGCTAAGAGTGCCTGTTACATTGATAATAATAAAAGTAATAAGTATATTTATTATACTTCTGTCGTTAATAACTGCATTATATGGGTAATAATGCATGTTATATTGATAATGATATAAGTAATAAGTATAATTATTACAGTTCTAGCGATAATAACTGCATTATATGGGTAATAATGCATGTTATATTGATGATAATGAAAGTAGTAAGTATATTTATTACAGTTCTAGCGATAATAACTGCATTATATGCGTAATAATGCATGTTATATTGATAATATCGGGAGTAATAAGTATATTTATTATAGTTCTATCGATAATAACTGCATAATATGAGTAATAATGCATGTTATATTGATAATATCGGGAGTAATAAGTATAATTATTACAGTTCTAGCGATAATACTAGTAAAATATGGCCAAGAGTGCCTGTTATATTGATAATAATAAAAGTAATAAGTATATTTATTATACGTCTGTCGATAATAACTGCGTTATATGGGTAATAATGCATGTTATATTCATAATAATATAAGTAATAAGTATAATTATTACAGTTCTGGCGATAATAACTGCATTATATGGGTAATAATGCATGTTATATTGATAATAATATAAGTAATAAGTACAATTATTACAGTTCTAGAGAGAATAACTGCATTATATGGGTAATAATGCATGTTATATTGATAATATCGGGAGTAATAAGTATAATTATTACAGTTGTAGCGATAATACTAGTAAAATATGGCTAAGAGTGCCTGTTATATTGACCATAATAAAAGTAATAAGTATATTTATTATACGTCTGTCGACAATAACTGCATTATATGGGTAATAATGCATGTTATATAGATAATACTATAAGTAATAAGTATAACTATTAGAGTTCTAGCGATAATAACTGCATTATATGGGTAATAATGCATGTTATATTGATGATAATGAAAGTAGTAAGTATATTTATTACAGTTCTAGCGATAATAACTGCATTATATGCGTAATAATGCATGTTATATTGATAATTTCGGGAGTAATAAGTATAATTATTACAGTTCTGGCGATAATAACTGCATTATATGGGTAATAATGCACGTTATATTGCTAATAATACAAGTACTAAGTATAATTATTACAGTTCTAGCGATAATAACTGCATAATATGGGTAATAATGCACGTTATATTGCTAATAATATAAGTAATAAGTATAATTATTACAGTTCTAGCGATAATAACTGCATTATATGGGTAATAATGCATGTTATATTGACAACATCGGGAGTAATAAGTACAATTATTATAGTTCTAGCGATAATAATAGTACAATATGGCTAATAGTACATGTTATACTGATAATAATAAAAGTAATAAGTATATTTATTATACTTCTGTCGATAATAACTGCAGTATATGGGTAATAATGCATGTTATATTGATAATATCGGGAGTAATAAGTATAATTATTACAGTTCTAGCGATAATAACTGCATTATATGGGTAATAATGCACGTTATATTGCTAACAATATAAGTAATAAGTATAATTATTACAGTTCTAGCGATAATAACTGCATTATATGCGTAATAATGCATGTTATATTGATAATATCGAGAGTAATAAGTATAATTATTATAGTTCTACCGATAATAATAGTAAAATATGGCTAATAGTGCATGTTATATTGATAATAATAAAAGTAATAAGTATATTTATTATAGTTCTATCGATAATAGCTGCATAATATGGGTAATAATGCATGTTATATTGATGATAATAAAAGTAATACGTATGTTTATTATAGTTCTAGCGATAATAACTGCATAATATGGGTAATAATGCATGTTATATTGATAATAATATAAGTAATAAGTGTAATTATTACAGTTCTGGCGATAATAATTGCATTATATGGGTAATAATGCACGTTATATTGCTAATAATATAAGTAATAAGTATAATTATTACAGTTCTAGCGATAATAACTGCATTATACGGGTAATAATGCATGTTATATTGATAATGATATAAGTAATAAGTATAATTATTACAGTTCTAGCGATAATAACTGCATTATATGGGTAATAATGCATGTTATATTGATGATAATGAAAGTAGTAAGTATATTTATTACAGTTCTAGCGATAATAACTGCATTATATGCGTAATAATGCATGTTATATTGATAATATCGGGAGTAATAAGTGTAATTATTACAGTTCTAGCGATAATCCTAGTAAAATATGGCTAAGAGTGCCTGTTATATTGATAATAATAAAAGTAATAAGTATGTTTATTATACGTCTGTCGATAATAACTGCATTATATGGGTAATAATGCATGTTATATTGATAATAATGTAAGTAATAAGTATAATTATTACAGTTCTAGCGATAATAACTCCATTACATGGGTAATAATGCATGTCATATTGATAATAATATAAGTAATAAGTACATTTATTATAGTTCTATCGATAATAACTGCGTAATATGGGTAATAATGCATGTTATATTGATGATAATGGAAGTAGTAAGTATATTTATTACAGTTCTAGCGATAATAACTGCATTATATGCGTAATAATGCATGTTATATTGATAATATCGAGAGTAATAAGTATAATTATTATAGTTCTACCGATAATAATAGTAAAATATGGCTAATAGTGCATGTTATATTGATAATAATAAAAGTAATAAGTATATTTATTATAGTTCTATCGATAATAACTGCATAATATGGGTAATAATGCATGTTATATTGATGATAATAAAAGTAATACGTATATTTATTATAGTTCTAGCGATAATAACTGCATAATATGGGTAATAATGCATGTTATATTGATAATAATATAAGTAATAAGTATAATTATTACAGTTCTGGCGATAATAACTGCATTATATGGGTAATAATGCACGTTATATTGCTAATAATATAAGTAATGATTATAATTATTACAGTTCTAGCGATACTGACTGCATTATATGGGTAATAATGCATGTTGTATTGATAATATCGGGAGTAATAAGTACAATTATTATAGTTCTAGCGATAATAATAGTACAATATGGCTAATAGTGCATGTTATATTGATAATAATAAAAGTAATAAGTATATTTATTATAGTTCGATCGATAATAACTGCATTATATGCGTAATAATGCATGTTATATTGATAATATCGGGAGTAATAAGTGTAATTATTACAGTTCTAGCGATAATCCTAGTAAAATATGGCTAAGAGTGCCTGTCATATTGATAATAATAAAAGTAATAAGTATGTTTATTATACTTCTGTCGATAATAACTGCATTATATGGGTAATAATGCATGTTATATTGACAACATCGGGAGTAATAAGTACAATTATTATAGTTCTAGCGATAATAATAGTACAATATGGCTAATAGTACATGTTATACTGATAATAATAAAAGTAATAAGTATATTTATTATACTTCTGTCGATAATAACTGCAGTATATGGGTAATAATGCATGTTATATTGATAATATCGGGAGTAATAAGTATAATTATTACAGTTCTAGCGATAATAACTGCATTATATGGGTAATAATGCACGTTATATTGCTAACAATATAAGTAATAAGTATAATTATTACAGTTCTAGCGATAATAACTGCATTATATGCGTAATAATGCATGTTATATTGATAATATCGAGAGTAATAAGTATAATTATTATAGTTCTACCGATAATAATAGTAAAATATGGCTAATAGTGCATGTTATATTGATAATAATAAAAGTAATAAGTATATTTATTATAGTTCTATCGATAATAGCTGCATAATATGGGTAATAATGCATGTTATATTGATGATAATAAAAGTAATACGTATGTTTATTATAGTTCTAGCGATAATAACTGCATAATATGGGTAATAATGCATGTTATATTGATAATAATATAAGTAATAAGTGTAATTATTACAGTTCTGGCGATAATAATTGCATTATATGGGTAATAATGCACGTTATATTGCTAATAATATAAGTAATAAGTATAATTATTACAGTTCTAGCGATAATAACTGCATTATACGGGTAATAATGCATGTTATATTGATAATGATATAAGTAATAAGTGTAATTATTACAGTTCTAGCGATAATCCTAGTAAAATATGGCTAAGAGTGCCTGTTATATTGATAATAATAAAAGTAATAAGTATGTTTATTATACGTCTGTCGATAATAACTGCATTATATGGGTAATAATGCATGTTATATTGATAATAATGTAAGTAATAAGTATAATTATTACAGTTCTAGCGATAATAACTCCATTACATGGGTAACAATGCATGTCATATTGATAATAATATAAGTAATAAGTATATTTATTATAGTTCTATCGATAATAACTGCGTAATATGGGTAATAATGCATGTTATATTGATGATAATGGAAGTAGTAAGTATATTTATTACAGTTCTAGCGATAATAACTGCATTATATGCGTAATAATGCATGTTATATTGATAATATCGAGAGTAATAAGTATAATTATTATAGTTCTACCGATAATAATAGTAAAATATGGCTAATAGTGCATGTTATATTGATAATAATAAAAGTAATAAGTATATTTATTATAGTTCTATCGATAATAACTGCATAATATGGGTAATAATGCATGTTATATTGATGATAATAAAAGTAATACGTATATTTATTATAGTTCTAGCGATAATAACTGCATAATATGGGTAATAATGCATGTTATATTGATAATAATATAAGTAATAAGTATAATAATTACAGTTCTGGCGATAATAACTGCATTATATGGGTAATAATGCACGTTATATTGATAATAATAAAAGTAATAAGTATATTTATTATAGTTCAATCGATAGTAACTGCATAATATGCGTAATAATGCATGTTATATTGATAATATCGGGAGTAATAAGTGTAATTATTACAGTTCTAGCGATAATCCTAGTAAAATATGGCTAAGAGTGCCTGTCATATTGATAATAATAAAAGTAATAAGTATGTTTATTATACTTCTGTCGATAATAACTGCATTATATGGGTAATAATGCATGTTATATTGATAATAATATAAGTAATAAGTATAATTATTACAGTTCTAGCGATAATAACTGCATTATATGCGTAATAATGCATGTTATATTGATAATATCGGGAGTAATAAGTATAATTATTACAGTTCTAGCGATAATACTAGTAAAATATGGCTAAGAGTGCCTGTTACATTGATAATAATAAAAGTAATAAGTATATTTATTATACTTCTGTCGTTAATAACTGCATTATATGGGTAATAATGCATGTTATATTGATAATGATATAAGTAATAAGTATAATTATTACAGTTCTAGCGATAATAACTGCATTATATGGGTAATAATGCATGTTATATTGATGATAATGAAAGTAGTAAGTATATTTATTACAGTTCTAGCGATAATAACTGCATCATATGGGTAATAATGGATGTTATATTGATAATATCGGGAGTAATAAGTATAATTATTACAGTTCTAGCGATAATACTAGTAAAATATGGCTAAGAGTGCCTGTTATATTGATAATAATAGAAGTAATAAGTATATTTATTATACTTCTGTCGATAATAACTGCATTATATGGGTAATAATGCATGTTATATTGATAATATCGGAAGTAATAAGTATAATTATTACAGTTCTAGCGATAATAACTGCATTATATGGGTAATAATGGATGTTATATTGATAATATCGGGAGTAATAAGTGTAATTATTACAGTTCTAGCGATAATCCCAGTAAAATATGGCTAAGAGTGCCTGTTATATTGATAATAATAAAAGTAATAAGTATGTTTATTATACTTCTGTCGATAATAACTCCATTATATGGGTAATAATGCATGTTATATTGATAATAATATAAGTTGTAAGTATAAATATTACAGTTCTGGCGATAATAACTGCATTATATGCGTAATAATGCATGTTATATTGATAATATCGAGAGTAATAAGTATAATTATTATAGTTCTACCGATAATAATAGTAAAATATGGCTAATAGTGCATGTTATATTGATAATAATAAAAGTAATAAGTATATTTATTATAGTTCTATCGATAATAACTGCATAATATGGGTAATAATGCATGTTATATTGATGATAATAAAAGTAATACGTATATTTATTATAGTTCTAGCGATAATAACTGCATAATATGGGTAATAATGCATGTTATATTGATAATAATATAAGTAATAAGTATAATTATTACAGTTCTGGCGATAATAACTGCATTATATGGGTAATAATGCACGTTATATTGCTAATAATATAAGTAATAAGTATAATTATTACAGTTCTATCGATAATAACTGCATAATATGGGTAATAATGCATGTTATATTGATGATAATAAAAGTAATAAGTATAATTATTACAGTTCTAGCGATAATAACTGCATAATATGGGTAATAATGCATGTTATATTGATAATATCGGGAGTAATAAGTATAATTATTATAGTTCTAGCGATAATAATAGTAAAATATGGCTGATAGTGCATGTTATATTGATAATAATAAAAGTAATACGTATATTTATTATAGTTCTAGCGATAATAACTGCATAATATGGGTAATAATGCATGTTATATTGATAATATCGGGAGTAATAAGTGTAATTATTACAGTTCTAGCGATAATCCTAGTAAAATATGGCTAAGAGTGCCTGTCATATTGATAATAATAAAAGTAATAAGTATGTTTATTATACTTCTGTCGATAATAACTGCATTATATGGGTAATAATGCATGTTATATTGATAATAATATAAGTAATAAGTATAATTATTACAGTTCTAGCGATAATAACTCCATTACATGGGTAATAATGCATGTTATATTGATAATATCGGGAGTAATAAGTATAATTATTACAGTTCTAGCGATAATACTAGTAAAATATGGCTAAGAGTGCCTGTTATATTGACCATAATAAAAGTAATAAGTATATTTATTATACGTCTATCGACAATAACTGCATTATATGGGTAATAATGCATGTTATATTGATGATAATGAAAGTAGTAAGTATATTTATTACAGTTCTAGCGATAATAACTGCATTATATGGGTAATAATGCACGTTATATTGCTAATAATACAAGTACTAAGTATAATTATTACAGTTCTAGCGATAATAACTGCATAATATGGGTAATAATGCACGTTATATTGCTAATAATATAAGTAATAAGTATAATTATTACAGTTCTAGCGATAATAACTGCATTATATGGGTAATAATGCATGTTATATTGATAATATCGGGAGTAATAAGTATAATTATTATAGTTCTAGCGATAATAATAGTAAAATATGGCTGATAGTGCATGTTATATTGATAATAATAAAAGTAATAAGTATATTTATTATAGTTCTATCGATAATAACTGCATAATATGGGTAATAATGCATGTTATATTGATAATATCGGGAGTAATAAGTATAATTATTATAGTTCTAGCGATAATAATAGTAAAATATGGCTGATAGTGCATGTTATATTGATAATAATAAAAGTAATACGTATATTTATTATAGTTCTAGCGATAATAACTGCATAATATGGGTAATAATGCATGTTATATTGCTAATAATACAAGTAATAAGTATAATTATTACAGTTCTAGCGATAATAACTGCATTATACGGGCAATAATGCATGTTATATTGATAATAATAAAAGTAATAAGTATATTTATTATACTTCTGTCGATAATAACTGCATTATATGGGTAATAATGCATGTTATATTGATAATATCGGGAGTAATAAGTATAATTATTACAGTTCTAGCGATAATAACTGCATTATATCGGTAATAATGGATGTTATATTGATAATATCGGGAGTAATAAGTATAATTATTACAGTTCTAGCGATAATACTAGTAAAATATGGCTAAGAGTGCCTGTTATATTGATAATAATAAAAGTAATAAGTATATTTATTATATTTCTGTCGATAATAACTGCATAATATGGGTAATAATGCATGTTATATTGATAATATCGGGAGTAATAAGTATAATTATTACAGTTCTAGCGATAATACTAGTAAAATATATTTAACAGTGCCTGTTATATTGATAACAGTAATAGTAATAAGTATAATTATTATACTTCTGTCGATAATACCTGCATTATATGGGTAATAATGCATGTTATATTGATAATATCGGGAGAAATAAGTATAATTATTATAGTTCTAGCGATAATAATAGTAAAATATGGCTAATAGTGCATGATGTAGTGATAATAGTAAAAGCAATAAGTATATTTATTACAGTTCTATCGATAATAACTGCATAATATGGGTAATAATGCATGTTACATTGATGATAATAAAAGTAATACGTACATTTATTATAGTTCTAGCGATAATAACTGCATAATATGGGTAATAATGCATGTTATATTGAGAATAATATAAGTAATAAGTATAATTATTACAGTTCTGGCGATAATAACTGCATTATATGGGTAATAATGCACGTTATATTGCTAATAGTATAAGTAATAAGTATAATTATTACAGTTCTAGCGATAATAACTGCATTATATGGGTAATAATGGATGTTATATTCACAATATCGGGAGTAATAAGTATATTTATTATAGTTCTATCGATAATAACTGCATAATATGGGTAATAATGCATGTTATATTGATAATATCGGGAGTAATAAGTATAATTATTACAGTTCTAGCGATAATACTATTAAATATATTTAACAGTGCCTGTTATATTGATAACAATAATAGTAATAAGTATAATTATTATACTTCTGTCGATAATACCTGCATTATATGGGTAATAATGCATGTTATATTGATAATATCGGGAGTAATAAGTATAATTATTATAGTTCTAGCGATAATAATAGTAAAATATGGCTAATAGTGCATGATGTAGTGATAATAGTAAAAGTAATAAGTATATTTATTACAGTTCTATCGATAATAACTGCATAATATGGGTAATAATGCATGTTATATTGATGATAATAAAAGTAATACGTATATTTATTACAGTTCTAGCGATAATAACTGCATAATATGGGTAATAATGCATGTTATATTGATAATATCGGGAGAAATAAGTATAATTATTACAGTTCTAGCGATAATACTAGTAAAATATATCTAACAGTGCCTGTTATATTGATAATAATAATAGTAATAAGTATATTTATTATACTTCTGTCGATAATACATGCATTATATCGGTAATAATGCATGTTATATTGATGATAATGAAAGTAGTAAGTATATTTATTACAGTTCTAGCGATAATAACTGCATTATATGCGTGATAATGCATGTTATATTGATAATATCGGGAGTAATAAGTGTAATTATTACAGTTCTAGCGATAATAACTGCATTATATGCGTAATAATGCATGTTATATTGATAATATCGGGAGCAATAAGTACAATTATTATAGTTCTAGCGATAATAATAGTACAATATGGCTAATAGTGCATGTTATATTGATAATAATAAAAGTAATACGTATATTTATTATAGTTCTAGCGATAATAACTGCATAATATGGGTAATAATGCATGTTATATTGATAATAATAAAAGTAATACGTATATTTATTATAGTTCGATCGATAATAACTGCATTATATGCGTAATAATGCATGTTATATTGATAATATCGGGAGTAATAAGTGTAATTATTACAGTTCTAGCGATAATCCTAGTAAAATATGGCTAAGAGTGCCTGTCATATTGATAATAATAAAAGTAATAAGTATGTTTATTATACTTCTGTCGATAATAACTGCATTATATGGGTAATAATGCATGTTATATTGATAATAATATAAGTAATAAGTATAATTATTACAGTTCTAGCGATAATAACTCCATTACATGGGTAATAATGCATGTTATATTGATAATATCGGGAGTAATAAGTATAATTATTACAGTTCTAGCGATAATACTAGTAAAATATGGCTAAGAGTGCCTGTTATATTGACCATAATAAAAGTAATAAGTATATTTATTATACGTCTATCGACAATAACTGCATTATATGGGTAATAATGCATGTTATATTGATAATAATATAAGTAATAAGTATAACTATTAGAGTTCTAGCGATAATAACTGCATTATATGGGTAATAATGCATGTTATATTGATGATAATGAAAGTAGTAAGTATATTTATTACAGTTCTAGCGATAATAACTGCATTATATGGGTAATAATGCATGTTATATTGATGATAATAAAAGTAATACGTATATTTATTATAGTTCTAGCGATAATAACTGCATAATATGGGTAATAATGCATGTTATATTGATAATAATATAAGTAATAAGTATAATTATTACAGTTCTAGCGATAATAACTGCATAATATGGGTAATAATGCACGTTATATTGCTAATAATATAAGTAATGATTATAATTATTACAGTTCTAGCGATACTGACTGCATTATATGGGTAATAATGCATGTTGTATTGATAATATCGGGAGTAATAAGTACAATTATTATAGTTCTAGCGATAATAATAGTACAATATGGCTAATAGTGCATGTTATATTGATAATAATAAAAGTAATAAGTATATTTATTATAGTTCGATCGATAATAACTGCATTATATGCGTAATAATGCATGTTATATTGATAATATCGGGAGTAATAAGTGTAATTATTACAGTTCTAGCGATAATCCTAGTAAAATATGGCTAAGAGTGCCTGTCATATTGATAATAATAAAAGTAATAAGTATGTTTATTATACTTCTGTCGATAATAACTGCATTATATGGGTAATAATGCATGTTATATTGACAACATCGGGAGTAATAAGTACAATTATTATAGTTCTAGCGATAATAATAGTACAATATGGCTAATAGTACATGTTATACTGATAATAATAAAAGTAATAAGTATATTTATTATACTTCTGTCGATAATAACTGCAGTATATGGGTAATAATGCATGTTATATTGATAATATCGGGAGTAATAAGTATAATTATTACAGTTCTAGCGATAATAACTGCATTATATGGGTAATAATGCACGTTATATTGCTAACAATATAAGTAATAAGTATAATTATTACAGTTCTAGCGATAATAACTGCATTATATGCGTAATAATGCATGTTATATTGATAATATCGAGAGTAATAAGTATAATTATTATAGTTCTACCGATAATAATAGTAAAATATGGCTAATAGTGCATGTTATATTGATAATAATAAAAGTAATAAGTATATTTATTATAGTTCTATCGATAATAGCTGCATAATATGGGTAATAATGCATGTTATATTGATGATAATAAAAGTAATACGTATGTTTATTATAGTTCTAGCGATAATAACTGCATAATATGGGTAATAATGCATGTTATATTGATAATAATATAAGTAATAAGTGTAATTATTACAGTTCTGGCGATAATAATTGCATTATATGGGTAATAATGCACGTTATATTGCTAATAATATAAGTAATAAGTATAATTATTACAGTTCTAGCGATAATAACTGCATTATACGGGTAATAATGCATGTTATATTGATAATGATATAAGTAATAAGTGTAATTATTACAGTTCTAGCGATAATCCTAGTAAAATATGGCTAAGAGTGCCTGTTATATTGATAATAATAAAAGTAATAAGTATGTTTATTATACGTCTGTCGATAATAACTGCATTATATGGGTAATAATGCATGTTATATTGATAATAATGTAAGTAATAAGTATAATTATTACAGTTCTAGCGATAATAACTCCATTACATGGGTAATAATGCATGTCATATTGATAATAATATAAGTAATAAGTATATTTATTATAGTTCTATCGATAATAACTGCGTAATATGGGTAATAATGCATGTTATATTGATGATAATGGAAGTAGTAAGTATATTTATTACAGTTCTAGCGATAATAACTGCATTATATGCGTAATAATGCATGTTATATTGATAATATCGAGAGTAATAAGTATAATTATTATAGTTCTACCGATAATAATAGTAAAATATGGCTAATAGTGCATGTTATATTGATAATAATAAAAGTAATAAGTATATTTATTATAGTTCTATCGATAATAACTGCATAATATGGGTAATAATGCATGTTATATTGATGATAATAAAAGTAATACGTATATTTATTATAGTTCTAGCGATAATAACTGCATAATATGGGTAATAATGCATGTTATATTGATAATAATATAAGTAATAAGTATAATAATTACAGTTCTGGCGATAATAACTGCATTATATGGGTAATAATGCACGTTATATTGCTAATAATATAAGTAATAAGTGTAATTATTACAGTTCTAGCGATAATAACTGCATTATACGGGTAATAATGCATGTTATATTGATAATAATAAAAGTAATAAGTATATTTATTATAGTTCAATCGATAGTAACTGCATAATATGCGTAATAATGCATGTTATATTGATAATATCGGGAGTAATAAGTGTAATTATTACAGTTCTAGCGATAATCCTAGTAAAATATGGCTAAGAGTGCCTGTCATATTGATAATAATAAAAGTAATAAGTATGTTTATTATACTTCTGTCGATAATAACTGCATTATATGGGTAATAATGCATGTTATATTGATAATAATATAAGTAATAAGTATAATTATTACAGTTCTAGCGATAATAACTGCATTATATGCGTAATAATGCATGTTATATTGATAATATCGGGAGTAATAAGTATAATTATTACAGTTCTAGCGATAATACTAGTAAAATATGGCTAAGAGTGCCTGTTACATTGATAATAATAAAAGTAATAAGTATATTTATTATACTTCTGTCGTTAATAACTGCATTATATGGGTAATAATGCATGTTATATTGATAATGATATAAGTAATAAGTATAATTATTACAGTTCTAGCGATAATAACTGCATTATATGGGTAATAATGCATGTTATATTGATGATAATGAAAGTAGTAAGTATATTTATTACAGTTCTAGCGATAATAACTGCATCATATGGGTAATAATGGATGTTATATTGATAATATCGGGAGTAATAAGTATAATTATTACAGTTCTAGCGATAATACTAGTAAAATATGGCTAAGAGTGCCTGTTATATTGATAATAATAAAAGTAATAAGTATATTTATTATATTTCTGTCGATAATAACTGCATAATATGGGTAATAATGCATGTTATATTGATAATATCGGGAGTAATAAGTATAATTATTACAGTTCTAACGATAATACTAGTAAAATATATTTAACAGTGCCTGTTATATTGATAACAATAATAGTAATAAGTATAGTTATTATACTTCTGTCGATAATACCTGCATTATATGGGTAATAATGCATGTTATATTGATAATATCGGGAGAAATAAGTATAATTATTATAGTTCTAGCGATAATAATAGTAAAATATGGCTAATAGTGCATGATGTAGTGATAATAGTAAAAGCAATAAGTATATTTATTACAGTTCTATCGATAATAACTGCATAATATGGGTAATAATGCATGTTACATTGATGATAATAAAAGTAATACGTACATTTATTATAGTTCTAGCGATAATAACTGCATAATATGGGTAATAATGCATGTTATATTGAGAATAATATAAGTAATAAGTATAATTATTACAGTTCTGGCGATAATAACTGCATTATATGGGTAATAATGCACGTTATATTGCTAATAGTATAAGTAATAAGTATAATTATTACAGTTCTAGCGATAATAACTGCATTATATGGGTAATAATGGATGTTATATTCACAATATCGGGAGTAATAAGTATATTTATTATAGTTCTATCGATAATAACTGCATAATATGGGTAATAATGCATGTTATATTGATGATAATAAAAGTAATACGTATATTTATTACAGTTCTAGCGATAATAACTGCATAATATGGGTAATAATGCATGTTATATTGATAATATCGGGAGAAATAAGTATAATTATTACAGTTCTAGCGATAATACTAGTAAAATATATCTAACAGTGCCTGTTATATTGATAATAATAATAGTAATAAGTATATTTATTATACTTCTGTCGATAATACATGCATTATATCGGTAATAATGCATGTTATATTGATGATAATGAAAGTAGTAAGTATATTTATTACAGTTCTAGCGATAATAACTGCATTATATGCGTGATAATGCATGTTATATTGATAATATCGGGAGTAATAAGTGTAATTATTACAGTTCTAGCGATAATAACTGCATTATATGCGTAATAATGCATGTTATATTGATAATATCGGGAGCAATAAGTACAATTATTATAGTTCTAGCGATAATAATAGTACAATATGGCTAATAGTGCATGTTATATTGATAATAATAAAAGTAATACGTATATTTATTATAGTTCTAGCGATAATAACTGCATAATATGGGTAATAATGCATGTTATATTGATAATAATATAAGTAATAAGTATAATTATTACAGTTCTGGCGATAATAACTGCATTATATGGGTAATAATGCACGTTATATTGCTAATAATACAAGTAATAAGTATAATTATTACAGTTCTAGCGATAATAACTGCATTATACGGGTAATAATGCATGTTATATTGATAATAATAAAAGTAATAAGTATATTTATTATAGTTCTATCGATAATAACTGCATAATATGGGTAATAATGCATGTTATATTGATAATATCGGGAGTAATAAGTATAATTATTACAGTTCTAGCGATAATACTATTAAATATATTTAACAGTGCCTGTTATATTGATAACAATAATAGTAATAAGTATAATTATTATACTTCTGTCGATAATACCTGCATTATATGGGTAATAATGCATGTTATATTGATAATATCGGGAGTAATAAGTATAATTATTATAGTTCTAGCGATAATAATAGTAAAATATGGCTAATAGTGCATGATGTAGTGATAATAGTAAAAGTAATAAGTATATTTATTACAGTTCTATCGATAATAACTGCATAATATGGGTAATAATGCATGTTATATTGATGATAATAAAAGTAATACGTATATTTATTACAGTTCTAGCGATAATAACTGCATAATATGGGTAATAATGCATGTTATATTGATAACAATATAAGTAATAAGTATAATTATTACAGTTCTAGCGATAATAACTGCAATTTATGGGTAATAATGCACGTTGTATTGCTAATAATATAAGTAATAAGTATAATTATTACAGTTCTAGCGATAATAACTGCATAATATGGGCAATAATGCATGTTATATTGATGATAATGAAAGTAGTAAGTATATTTATTACAGTTCTAGCGATAATAACTGCATTATATGCGTAATAATGCATGTTATATTGATAATATCGGGAGAAATAAGTATAATTATTACAGTTCTAGCGATAATACTAGTAAAATATATCTAACAGTGCCTGTTATATTGATAATAATAATAGTAATAAGTATATTTATTATACTTCTGTCGATAATACATGCATTATATGGGTAATAATGCATGTTATATTGATAATATCGGGAGGAATATGTATAATTATGATAGTTCTAGCGATAATAATAGTAAAATATGGCTAATAGTACATGTTATACTGATAATAATAAAAGTAATAAGTATATTTATTATACATCTGTCGATAATAACTGCATTATATGGGTAATAATGCATGTTATATTGATAATATCGGGAGTAATAAGTATAATTATTACAGTTCTAGCGATAATAACTGCATTATATCGGTAATAATGCATGTTATATTGATGATAATGAAAGTAGTAAGTATATTTATTACAGTTCTAGCGATAATAACTGCATTACATGCGTAATAATGCATGTTATATTGATAATATCGGGAGTAATAAGTGTAATTATTACAGTTCTAGCGATAATCCTAGTAAAATATGGCTAAGAGTGCCTGTTATATTGATAATAATAAAAGTAATAAGTATGTTTATTATACTTCTGTCGATAATAACTGCATTATATGGGTAATAATGCATGTTATATTGATAATAATATACGTAATAAGTATATTTATTACAGTTCTATCCAAAACAACTGCATAATATGGGTAATAATGCATGTTATATTGATGATACTAAAAGTAATACGTATATTTATTATAGTTCTAGCGATAATAACTGCATAATATGGGTAATAATGCATGTTATATTGATAATAATATAAGTAATAAGTATAATTATTACAGTTCTAGCGATAATAACTGCATTATATGCGTAATAATGCATGTTATATTGATAATAATATAAGTAATAAGTATAATTACTACAGTTCTAGCGATAATAACTGCATTATATGGGTAATAATGGATGTTATTTTCACAATATCGGGAGTAATAAGTATATTTATTATAGTTCTATCGATAATAACTGCATAATATGGGTAATAATGCATGTTATATTGATAATATCGGGAGTAATAAGTATAATTATTACAGTTCTAGCGATAATACTATTAAATATATTTAACAGTGCCTGTTATATTGATAACAATAATAGTAATAAGTATAATTATTATACTTCTGTCGATAATACCTGCATTATATGGGTAATAATGCATGTTATATTGATAATATCGGGAGTAATAAGTATAATTATTATAGTTCTAGCGATAATAATAGTAAAATATGGCTAATAGTGCATGATGTAGTGATAATAGTAAAAGTAATAAGTATATTTATTACAGTTCTATCGATAATAACTGCATAATATGGGTAATAATGCATGTTATATTGATGATAATAAAAGTAATACGTATATTTATTACAGTTCTAGCGATAATAACTGCATAATATGGGTAATAATGCATGTTATATTGATAATAATATAAGTAATAAGTATAATTATTACAGTTCTAGCGATAATAACTGCAATTTATGGGTAATAATGCACGTTATATTGCTAATAATATAAGTAATAAGTATAATTATTACAGTTCTAGCGATAATAACTGCATAATATGGGCAATAATGCATGTTATATTGATGATAATGAAAGTAGTAAGTATATTTATTACAGTTCTAGCGATAATAACTGCATTATATGCGTAATAATGCATGTTATATTGATAATATCGGGAGAAATAAGTATAATTATTACAGTTCTAGCGATAATACTAGTAAAATATATCTAACAGTGCCTGTTATATTGATAAAAATAATAGTAATAAGTATATTTATTATACTTCTGTCGATAATACATGCATTATATGGGTAATAATGCATGTTATATTGATAATATCGGGAGTAATAAGTATAATTATGATAGTTCTAGCGATAATAATAGTAAAATATGGCTAATAGTACATGTTATACTGATAATAATAAAAGTAATAAGTATATTTATTATACATCTGTCGATAATAACTGCATTATATGGGTAATAATGCATGTTATATTGATAATATCGGGAGTAATAAGTATAATTATTACAGTTCTAGCGATAATAACTGCATTATATCGGTAATAATGCATGTTATATTGATGATAATGAAAGTAGTAAGTATATTTATTACAGTTCTAGCGATAATAACTGCATTATATGCGTAATAATGCATGTTATATTGATAATATCGGGAGTAATAAGTGTAATTATTACAGTTCTAGCGATAATCCTAGTAAAATATGGCTAAGAGTGCCTGTTATATTGATAATAATAAAAGTAATAAGTATGTTTATTATACTTCTGTCGATAATAACTGCATTATATGGGTAATAATGCATGTTATATTGATAATAATATAAGTAATAAGTATATTTATTACAGTTCTATCCAAAACAACTGCATAATATGGGTAATAATGCATGTTATATTGATGATACTAAAAGTAATACGTATATTTATTATAGTTCTAGCGATAATAACTGCATAATATGGGTAATAATGCATGTTATATTGATAATAATATAAGTAATAAGTATAATTATTACAGTTCTAGCGATAATAACTGCATTATATGCGTAATAATGCATGTTATATTGATAATAATATAAGTAATAAGTATAACTACTACAGTTCTAGCGATAATAACTGCATTATATGGGTAATAATGGATGTTATATTCACAATATCGGGAGTAATAAGTATATTTATTATAGTTCTATCGATAATAACTGCATAATATGGGTAATAATGCATGTTATATTGATAATATCGCGAGTAATAAGTATAATTATTACAGTTCTAGCGATAATACTATTAAATATATTTAACAGTGCCTGTTATATTGATAACAATAATAGTAATAAGTATAATTATTATACTTCTGTCGATAATAACTGCATAATATGGGTAATAATGCACGTTATATTGCTAATAATATAAGTAATGATTATAATTATTACAGTTCTAGCGATACTAACTGCATTATATGGGTAATAATGCATGTTGTATTGATAATATCGGGAGTAATAAGTATAATTATTACAGTTCTAGCGATAATACTAATAAAATATGGCTAAGAGTGCCTGTTACATTGATAATAATAAAAGTAATAAGTATATTTATTATACTTCTGTCGTTAATAACTGCATTATATGGGTAATAATGCATGTTATATTGATAATAATATAAGTAATAAGTATAATTATTACAGTTCTGGCGATAATAACTGCATTATATGGGTAATAATGCATGTTATATTGATAATAATATAAGTAATAAGTACAATTATTACAGTTCTAGAGATAATAACTGCATTATATGGGTAATAATGCATGTTATATTGATATTATCGGGAGTAATAAGTATAATTATTACAGTTCTAGCGATAATACTAGTAAAATATGGCTAAGAATGCCTGTTATATTGACCATAATAAAAGTAATAAGTATATTTATTATACGTCTGTCGACAATAACTGCATTATATGGGTAATAATGCATGTTATATTGATAATACTATAAGTAATAAGTATAACTATTAGAGTTCTAGCGATAATAACTGCATTATATGGGTAATAATGCATGTTATATTGATGATAATGAAAGTAGTAAGTATATTTATTACAGTTCTAGCTATAATAACTGCATTATATGCGTAATAATGCATGTTATATTGATAATTTCGGGAGTAATAAGTATAATAATTACACTTCTGGCGATAATAACTGCATTATATGGGTAATAATGCACGTTATATTGCTAATAATACAAGTGCTAAGTATAATTATTACAGTTCTAGCGATAATAACTGCATAATATGGGTAATAATGCACGTTATATTGCTAATAATATAAGTAATAAGTATAATTATTACAGTTCTAGCGATAATAACTGCATTATATGGGTAATAATGCATGTTATATTGATAATATCGGGAGCAATAAGTACAATTATTATAGTTCTAGCGATAATAATAGTACAATATGGCTAATAGTGCATGTTATATTGATAATAATAAAAGTAATAAGTATATTTATTATAGTTCTAGCGATAATAACTGCATTATATGCGTAATAATGCATGTTATATTGCTAATAATATAAGTAGTAAGTATAATTATTACAGTTCTAGCGATAATAACTGCATTATATGGGTAATAATGCATGTTATATTGATAATATCGGGAGTAATAAGTACAATTATTATAGTTCTAGCGATAATAATAGTACAATATGGCTAATAGTGCATGTTATATTGATAATAATAAAAGTAATAAGTATATTTATTATAGTTCTATCGATAATAACTGCATAATATGGGTAATAATGCATGTTATATTAATGATAATAAAAGTAATAAGTATAATTATTACAGTTCTAGCGATAATAACTGCATAATATGGGTAATAATGCACGTTATATTGCTAATAATATAAGTAATGATTATAATTATTACAGTTCTAGCGATACTAACTGCATTATATGGGTAATAATGCATGTTGTATTGATAATATCGGGAGTAATAAGTATAATTATTACAGTTCTAGCGATAATACTAGTAAAATATGGCTAAGAGTGCCTGTTACATTGATAATAATAAAAGTAATAAGTATATTTATTATACTTCTGTCGTTAATAACTGCATTATATGGGTAATAATGCATGTTATATTGATAATAATATAAGTAATAAGTATAATTATTACAGTTCTAGCGATAATAACTGCATTATATGGGTAATAATGCATGTTATATTGATGATAATGAAAGTAGTAAGTATATTTATTACAGTTCTAGCGATAATAACTGCATTATATGCGTAATAATGCATGTTATATTGATAATTTCGGGAGTAATAAGTATAATTATTACAGTTCTGGCGATAATAACTGCATTATATGGGTAATAATGCACGTTATATTGCTAATAATACAAGTGCTAAGTATAATTATTACAGTTCTAGCGATAATAACTGCATACTATGGGTAATAATGCACGTTATATTGCTAATAATATAAGTAGTAAGTATAATTATTACAGTTCTAGCGATAATAACTGCATTATATGGGTAATAATGCATGTTATATTGATAATATCGGGAGTAATAAGTACAATTATTATAGTTCTAGCGATAATAATAGTACAATATGGCTAATAGTGCATGTTATATTGATAATAATAAAAGTAATAAGTATATTTATTATAGTTCTATCGATAATAACTGCATAATATGGGTAATAATGCATGTTATATTGATAATAATATAAGTAATAAGTATAATTATTACAGTTCTAGCGATAATAACTCCATTACATGGGTAATAATGCATGTTATATTGATAATAATATAAGTAATAAGTATATTTATTATAGTTCTATCGATAATAACTGCGTAATATGGGTAAAAATGCATGTTGTATTGATGATAATAAAAGTAATACGTATATTTATTATAGCTCTAGCGATAATAACTGCATAATATGGGTAATAATGCATGCTATATTGATAATATTGGGAGTAATAAGTATAATTATTATAGTTCTAGCGATAATAATAGTAAAATAGGGCAAATAGTGCATGTAATATTGATAATAATAAAAGTAATAAGTATATATATTACAGTTCTATCCAAAACAACTGCATAATATGGGTAATAATGCATGTTATATTGATGATAATAAAAGTAATACATATATTTATTATAGTTCTAGCGATAATAACTGCATAATATGGGTAATAATGCATGTTATATTGATAATAATATAAGTAATAAGTATAATTATTACAGTTCTAGCGATAATAACTGCAATTTATGGGTAATAATGCACGTTATATTGCTAATAATATAAGTCATAAGTATAATTATTACAGTTCTAGCGATAATAACTGCATAATATGGGCAATAATGCATGTTATATTGATGATAATGAAAGTAGTAAGTATATTTATTACAGATCTAGCGATAATAACTGCATTATATGCGTAATAATGCATGTTATATTGATAATATCGGGACTAATAAGTATAATTATTATAGTTCTAGCGATAATAATAGTACAATATGGCTAATAGTGCATGTTATATTGATAATAATAAAAGTAATAAGTATATTTATTATAGTTCTAGCGATAATAACTGCATAATATGGGTAATAATGCATGTTATATTGATAATAATATAAGTAATAAGTATAATTATTACAGTTCTAGCGATAATAACTGCAATTTATGGGTAACAATGCACGTTATATTGCTAATAATATAAGTAATAAGTATAATTATTACAGTTCTAGCGATAATAACTGCATAATATGGGCAATAATGCATGTTATATTGATGATAATGAAAGTAGTAAGAATATTTATTACAGTTCTAGCGATAATTACTGCATTATATGCGTAATAATGCATGTTATATTGATAATATCGGGAGTAATATGTATAACTATTACAGTTCTAGCGATAATACTAGTAAAATATGGCTAAGAGTGCCTGTTACATTGATAATAATAAAAGTAATAAGTATATTTATTATACTTCTGTCGTTAATAACTGCATTATATGGGTAATAATGCATGTTATATTGATAATATCGGGAGTAATAAGTACAATTATTATAGTTCTAGCGATAATAATAGTACAATATGGCTAATAGTGCATGTTATATTGATAATAATAAAAGTAATAAGTATATTTATTATAGTTCTATCGATAATAACTGCATAATATGGGTAATAATGCATGTTATATTAATGATAATAAAAGTAATAAGTATAATTATTACAGTTCTAGCGATAATAACTGCATAATATGGGTAATAATGCACGTTATATTGCTAATAATATAAGTAATGATTATAATTATTACAGTTCTAGCGATACTAACTGCATTATATGGGTAATAATGCATGTTGTATTGATAATATCGGGAGTAATAAGTATAATTATTACAGTTCTAGCGATAATACTAGTAAAATATGGCTAAGAGTGCCTGTTACATTGATAATAATAAAAGTAATAAGTATATTTATTATACTTCTGTCGTTAATAACTGCATTATATGGGTAATAATGCATGTTATATTGATAATAATATAAGTAATAAGTATAATTATTACAGTTCTAGCGATAATAACTGCATTATATGGGTAATAATGCATGTTATATTGATGATAATGAAAGTAGTAAGTATATTTATTACAGTTCTAGCGATAATAACTGCATTATATGCGTAATAATGCATGTTATATTGATAATTTCGGGAGTAATAAGTATAATTATTACAGTTCTGGCGATAATAACTGCATTATATGGGTAATAATGCACGTTATATTGCTAATAATACAAGTGCTAAGTATAATTATTACAGTTCTAGCGATAATAACTGCATAATATGGGTAATAATGCACGTTATATTGCTAATAATATAAGTAATAAGTATAATTATTACAGTTCTAGCGATAATAACTGCATTATATGGGTAATAATGCATGTTATATTGATAATATCGGCAGCAATAAGTACAATTATTACAGTTCTAGCGATAATAATAGTACAATATGGCTAATAGTGCATGTTATATTGATAATAATAAAAGTAATAAGTATATTTATTATAGTTCTAGCGATAATAACTGCATTATATGCGTAATAATGCATGTTATATTGATAATATCGGGAGTAATAAGTATAATTATTATAGTTCTAGCGATAATAATAGTAAAATATGGCTATTAGTGCCTGTTATATTGATAATAATAAAAGTAATAAGTATATTTATTATACTTCTGTCGATAATAACTGCATTATATGGGTAATAATGCACGTTATATTGCTAATAATATAAGTAGTAAGTATAATTATTACAGTTCTAGCGATAATAACTGCATTATATGGGTAATAATGCATGTTATATTGATAATATCGGGAGTAATAAGTACAATTATTATAGTTCTAGCGATAATAATAGTACAATATGGCTAATAGTGCATGTTATATTGATAATAATAAAAGTAATAAGTATATTTATTATAGTTCTATCGATAATAACTGCATAATATGGGTAATAATGCATGTTATATTGATAATAATATAAGTAATAAGTATAATTATTACAGTTCTAGCGATAATAACTCCATTACATGGGTAATAATGCATGTTATATTGATAATAATATAAGTAATAAGTATATTTATTATAGTTCTATCGATAATAACTGCGTAATATGGGTAAAAATGCATGTTATATTGATGACAAGAAAAGTAATACGTATATTTATTATAGCTCTAGCGATAATAACTGCATAATATGGGTAATAATGCATGCTATATTGATAATATTGGGAGTAATAAGTATAATTATTATAGTTCTAGCGATAATAATAGTAAAATAGGGCAAATAGTGCATGTAATATTGATAATAATAAAAGTAATAAGTATATATATTACAGTTCTATCCAAAACAACTGCATAATATGGGTAATAATGCATGTTATATTGATGATAATAAAAGTAATACATATATTTATTATAGTTCTAGCGATAATAACTGCATAATATGGGTAATAATGCATGTTATATTGATAATAATATAAGTAATAAGTATAATTATTACAGTTCTAGCGATAATAACTGCAATTTATGGGTAATAATGCACGTTATATTGCTAATAATATAAGTAATAAGTATAATTATTACAGTTCTAGCGATAATAACTGCATAATATGGGCAATAATGCATGTTATATTGATGATAATGAAAGTAGTAAGTATATTTATTACAGTTCTAGCGATAATTACTGCATTATATGCGTAATAATGCATGTTATATTGATAATATCGGGAGTAATAAGTATAACTATTACAGTTCTAGCGATAATACTAGTAAAATATGGCTAAGAGTGCCTGTTACATTGATAATAATAAAAGTAATAAGTATATTTATTATACTTCTGTCGTTAATAACTGCATTATATGGGTAATAATGCATGTTATATTGATAATAATATAAGTAATAAGTATAATTATTACAGTTCTAGCGATAATAACTGCAATTTATGGGTAATAATGCACGTTATATTGCTAATAATATAAGTAATAAGTATAATTATTACAGTTCTAGCGATAATAACTGCATAATATGGGCAATAATGCATGTTATATTGATGATAATGAAAGTAGTAAGTATATTTATTACAGTTCTAGCGATAATAACTGCATTATATGCGTAATAATGCATGTTATATTGATAATATCGGGAGTAATAAGTGTAATTATTACAGTTCTAGCGATAATCCTATTAAAATATGGCTAAGAGTGCCTGTTATATTGATAATAATAAAAGTAATAAGTATGTTTATTATACTTCTGTCGATAATAACTGCATTATATGGGTAATAATGCATGTTATATTGATAATAATATAAGTAATAAGTATAATTATTACAGTTCTAGCGATAATAACTCCATTACATGGGTAATAATGCATGTTATATTGATAATAATATAAGTAATAAGTATATTTATTATAGTTCTATCGATAATAACTGCGTAATATGGGTAAAAATGCATGTTATATTGATGATAATAAAAGTAATACGTATATTTATTATAGCTCTAGCGATAATAACTGCATAATATGGGTAATAATGCATGCTATATTGATAATATTGGGAGTAATAAGTATAATTATTATAGTTCTGGCGATAATAATAGTAAAATAGGGCAAATAGTGCATGTAATATTGATAATAATAAAAGTAATAAGTATATTTATTACAGTTCTATCCAAAACAACTGCATAATATGGGTAATAATGCATGTTATATTGATGATAATAAAAGTAATACGTATATTTATTATAGTTCTAGCGATAATAACTGCATAATATGGGTAATAATGCATGTTATATTGATAATAATATAAGTAATAAGTATAATTATTACAGTTCTAGCGATAATAACTGCAATTTATGGGTAATAATGCACGTTATATTGCTAATAATATAAGTAATAAGTATAATTATTACAGTTCTAGCGATAATAACTGCATAATATGGGCAATAATGCATGTTATATTGATGATAATGAAAGTAGTAAGTATATTTATTACAGTTCTAGCGATAATAACTGCATTATATGCGTAATAATGCATGTTATATTGATAATATCGGGAGTAGTAAGTATAATTATTACGGTTCTAGCGATAATACTAGTAAAATATGGCTAAGAGTGCTTGTTACATTGATAATAATAGAAGTAATAAGTATATTTATTATACTTCTGTCGTTAATAACTGCATTATATGGGTAATAATGCATGTTATATTGATAATAATATAAGTAATAAGTATAATTATTACAGTTCTAGCGATAATAACTGCATTATATGGGTAATAATGCATGTTATATTGATGATAATGAAAGTAGTAAGTATATTTATTACAGTTCTAGCGATAATAACTGCATTATATGCGTAATAATGCATGTTATATTGATAATATCGGGAGTAATAAGTATAATTATTATAGTTCTAGCGATAATAATAGTAAAATATGGCTATTAGTGCCTGTTATATTGATAATAATAAAAGTAATAAGTATATTTATTATACTTCTGTCGATAATAACTGCATTATATGGGTAATAATGCACGTTATATTGCTAATAATATAAGTAGTAAGTATAATTATTACAGTTCTAGCGATAATAACTGCATTATATGGGTAATAATGCATGTTATATTGATAATAATATAAGTAATAAGTATAATTATTACAGTTCTAGCGATAATAACTGCAATTTATGGGTAATAATGCACGTTATATTGCTAATAATATAAGTAATAAGTATAATTATTACAGTTCTAGCGATAATAACTGCATAATATGGGCAATAATGCATGTTATATTGATGATAATGAAAGTAGTAAGAATATTTATTACAGTTCTAGCGATAATTACTGCATTATATGCGTAATAATGCATGTTATATTGATAATATCGGGAGTAATAAGTATAACTATTACAGTTCTAGCGATAATACTAGTAAAATATGGCTAAGAGTGCCTGTTACATTGATAATAATAAAAGTAATAAGTATATTTATTATACTTCTGTCGTTAATAACTGCATTATATGGGTAATAATGCATGTTATATTGATAATATCGGGAGTAATAAGTACAATTATTATAGTTCTAGCGATAATAATAGTACAATATGGCTAATAGTGCATGTTATATTGATAATAATAAAAGTAATAAGTATATTTATTATAGTTCTATCGATAATAACTGCATAATATGGGTAATAATGCATGTTATATTAATGATAATAAAAGTAATAAGTATAATTATTACAGTTCTAGCGATAACAACTGCATAATATGGGTAATAATGCACGTTATATTGCTAATAATATAAGTAATGATTATAATTATTACAGTTCTAGCGATACTAACTGCATTATATGGGTAATAATGCATGTTGTATTGATAATATCGGGAGTAATAAGTATAATTATTACAGTTCTAGCGATAATACTAGTAAAATATGGCTAAGAGTGCCTGTTACATTGATAATAATAAAAGTAATAAGTATATTTATTATACTTCTGTCGTTAATAACTGCATTATATGGGTAATAATGCATGTTATATTGATAATAATATAAGTAATAAGTATAATTATTACAGTTCTAGCGATAATAACTGCATTATATGGGTAATAATGCATGTTATATTGATGATAATGAAAGTAGTAAGTATATTTATTACAGTTCTAGCGATAATAACTGCATTATATGCGTAATAATGCATGTTATATTGATAATTTCGGGAGTAATAAGTATAATTATTACAGTTCTGGCGATAATAACTGCATTATATGGGTAATAATGCACGTTATATTGCTAATAATACAAGTGCTAAGTATAATTATTACAGTTCTAGCGATAATAACTGCATAATATGGGTAATAATGCACGTTATATTGCTAATAATATAAGTAATAAGTATAATTATTACAGTTCTAGCGATAATAACTGCATTATATGGGTAATAATGCATGTTATATTGATAATATCGGGAGCAATAAGTACAATTATTATAGTTCTAGCGATAATAATAGTACAATATGGCTAATAGTGCATGTTATATTGATAATAATAAAAGTAATAAGTATATTTATTATAGTTCTAGCGATAATAACTGCATTATATGCGTAATAATGCATGTTATATTGATAATATCGGGAGTAATAAGTATAATTATTATAGTTCTAGCGATAATAATAGTAAAATATGGCTATTAGTGCCTGTTATATTGATAATAATAAAAGTAATAAGTATATTTATTATACTTCTGTCGATAATAACTGCATTATATGGGTAATAATGCACGTTATATTGCTAATAATATAAGTAGTAAGTATAATTATTACAGTTCTAGCGATAATAACTGCATTATATGGGTAATAATGCATGTTATATTGATAATATCGGGAGTAATAAGTACAATTATTATAGTTCTAGCGATAATAATAGTACAATATGGCTAATAGTGCATGTTATATTGATAATAATAAAAGTAATAAGTATATTTATTATAGTTCTATCGATAATAACTGCATAATATGGGTAATAATGCATGTTATATTGATAATAATATAAGTAATAAGTATAATTATTACAGTTCTAGCGATAATAACTCCATTACATGGGTAATAATGCATGTTATATTGATAATAATATAAGTAATAAGTATATTTATTATAGTTCTATCGATAATAACTGCGTAATATGGGTAAAAATGCATGTTATATTGATGATAATAAAAGTAATACGTATATTTATTATAGCTCTAGCGATAATAACTGCATAATATGGGTAATAATGCATGCTATATTGATAATATTGGGAGTAATAAGTATAATTATTATAGTTCTAGCGATAATAATAGTAAAATAGGGCAAATAGTGCATGTAATATTGATAATAATAAAAGTAATAAGTATATATATTACAGTTCTATCCAAAACAACTGCAGAATATGGGTAATAATGCATGTTATATTGATGATAATAAAAGTAATACATATATTTATTATAGTTCTAGCGATAATAACTGCATAATATGGGTAATAATGCATGTTATATTGATAATAATATAAGTAATAAGTATAATTATTACAGTTCTAGCGATAATAACTGCAATTTATGGGTAATAATGCACGTTATATTGCTAATAATATAAGTAATAAGTATAATTATTACAGTTCTAGCGATAATAACTGCATAATATGGGCAATAATGCATGTTATATTGATGATAATGAAAGTAGTAAGTATATTTATTACAGTTCTAGCGATAATAACTGCATTATATGCGTAATAATGCATGTTATATTGATAATATCGGGACTAATAAGTATAATTATTATAGTTCTAGCGATAATAATAGTACAATATGGCTAATAGTGCATGTTATATTGATAATAATAAAAGTAATAAGTATATTTATTATAGTTCTAGCGATAATAACTGCATAATATGGGTAATAATGCATGTTATATTGATAATAATATAAGTAATAAGTATAATTATTACAGTTCTAGCGATAATAACTGCAATTTATGGGTAATAATGCACGTTATAGTGCTAATAATATAAGTAATAAGTATAATTATTACAGTTCTAGCGATAATAACTGCATAATATGGGCAATAATGCATGTTATATTGATGATAATGAAAGTAGTAAGAATATTTATTACAGTTCTAGCGATAATTACTGCATTATATGCGTAATAATGCATGTTATATTGATAATATCGGGAGTAATAAGTATAACTATTACAGTTCTAGCGATAATACTAGTAAAATATGGCTAAGAGTGCCTGTTACATTGATAATAATAAAAGTAATAAGTATATTTATTATACTTCTGTCGTTAATAACTGCATTATATGGGTAATAATGCATGTTATATTGATAATAATATAAGTAATAAGTATAATTATTACAGTTCTAGCGATAATAACTGCAATTTATGGGTAATAATGCACGTTATATTGCTAATAATATAAGTAATAAGTATAATTATTACAGTTCTAGCGATAATAACTGCATAATATGGGCAATAATGCATGTTATATTGATGATAATGAAAGTAGTAAGTATATTTATTACAGTTCTAGCGATAATAACTGCATTATATGCGTAATAATGCATGTTATATTGATAATATCGGGAGTAATAAGTGTAATTATTACAGTTCTAGCGATAATCCTATTAAAATATGGCTAAGAGTGCCTGTTATATTGATAATAATAAAAGTAATAAGTATGTTTATTATACTTCTGTCGATAATAACTGCATTATATGGGTAATAATGCATGTTATATTGATAATAATATAAGTAATAAGTATAATTATTACAGTTCTAGCGATAATAACTCCATTACATGGGTAATAATGCATGTTATATTGATAATAATATAAGTAATAAGTATAATTATTACAGTTCTAGCGATAATAACTGCATTATATGGGTAATAATGCATGTTATATTGATGATAATGAAAGTAGTAAGTATATTTATTACAGTTCTAGCGATAATAACTGCATTATATGCGTAATAATGCATGTTATATTGATAATTTCGGGAGTAATAAGTATAATTATTACAGTTCTGGCGATAATAACTGCATTATATGGGTAATAATGCACGTTATATTGCTAATAATACAAGTGCTAAGTATAATTATTACAGTTCTAGCGATAATAACTGCATAATATGGGTAATAATGCACGTTATATTGCTAATAATATAAGTAATAAGTATAATTATTACAGTTCTAGCGATAATAACTGCATTATATGGGTAATAATGCATGTTATATTGATAATATCGGGAGCAATAAGTACAATTATTATAGTTCTATCGATAATAACTGCGTAATATGGGTAAAAATGCATGTTATATTGATGATAATAAAAGTAATACGTATATTTATTATAGCTCTAGCGATAATAACTGCATAATATGGGTAATAATGCATGCTATATTGATAATATTGGGAGTAATAAGTATAATTATTATAGTTCTGGCGATAATAATAGTAAAATAGGGCAAATAGTGCATGTAATATTGATAATAATAAAAGTAATAAGTATATTTATTACAGTTCTATCCAAAACAACTGCATAATATGGGTAATAATGCATGTTATATTGATGATAATAAAAGTAATACGTATATTTATTATAGTTCTAGCGATAATAACTGCATAATATGGGTAATAATGCATGTTATATTGATAATAATATAAGTAATAAGTATAATTATTACAGTTCTAGCGATAATAACTGCAATTTATGGGTAATAATGCACGTTATATTGCTAATAATATAAGTAATAAGTATAATTATTACAGTTCTAGCGATAATAACTGCATAATATGGGCAATAATGCATGTTATATTGATGATAATGAAAGTAGTAAGTATATTTATTACAGTTCTAGCGATAATAACTGCATTATATGCGTAATAATGCATGTTATATTGATAATATCGGGAGTAGTAAGTATAATTATTACAGTTCTAGCGATAATACTAGTAAAATATGGCTAAGAGTGCTTGTTACATTGATAATAATAAAAGTAATAAGTATATTTATTATACTTCTGTCGTTAATAACTGCATTATATGGGTAATAATGCATGTTATATTGATAATAATATAAGTAATAAGTATAATTATTACAGTTCTAGCGATAATAACTGCATTATATGGGTAATAATGCATGTTATATTGATGATAATGAAAGTAGTAAGTATATTTATTACAGTTCTAGCGATAATAACTGCATTATATGCGTAATAATGCATGTTATATTGATAATTTCGGGAGTAATAAGTATAATTATTACAGTTCTGGCGATAATAACTGCATTATATGGGTAATAATGCACGTTATATTGCTAATAATACAAGTGCTAAGTATAATTATTACAGTTCTAGCGATAATAACTGCATAATATGGGTAATAATGCACGTTATATTGCTAATAATATAAGTAATAAGTATAATTATTACAGTTCTAGCGATAATAACTGCATTATATGGGTAATAATGCATGTTATATTGATGATAATGAAAGTAGTAAGTATATTTATTACAGTTCTAGCGATAATAACTGCATTATATGCGTAATAATGCATGTTATATTGATAATATCGGGACTAATAAGTATAATTATTATAGTTCTAGCGATAATAATAGTACAATATGGCTAATAGTGCATGTTATATTGATAATAATAAAAGTAATAAGTATATTTATTATAGTTCTAGCGATAATAACTGCATAATATGGGCAATAATGCATGTTATATTGATGATAATGAAAGTAGTAAGTATATTTATTACAGTTCTAGCGATAATAACTGCATTATATGCGTAATAATGCATGTTATATTGATAATATCGGGAGTAATAAGTGTAATTATTACAGTTCTAGCGATAATCCTATTAAAATATGGCTAAGAGTGCCTGTTATATTGATAATAATAAAAGTAATAAGTATGTTTATTATACTTCTGTCGATAATAACTGCATTATATGGGTAATAATGCATGTTATATTGATAATAATATAAGTAATAAGTATAATTATTACAGTTCTAGCGATAATAACTCCATTACATGGGTAATAATGCATGTTATATTGATAATAATATAAGTAATAAGTATATTTATTATAGTTCTATCGATAATAACTGCGTAATATGGGTAAAAATGCATGTTATATTGATGATAATAAAAGTAATACGTATATTTATTATAGCTCTAGCGATAATAACTGCATAATATGGGTAATAATGCATGCTATATTGATAATATTGGGAGTAATAAGTATAATTATTATAGTTCTGGCGATAATAATAGTAAAATAGGGCAAATAGTGCATGTAATATTGATAATAATAAAAGTAATAAGTATATTTATTACAGTTCTATCCAAAACAACTGCATAATATGGGTAATAATGCATGTTATATTGATGATAATAAAAGTAATACGTATATTTATTATAGTTCTAGCGATAATAACTGCATAATATGGGTAATAATGCATGTTATATTGATAATAATATAAGTAATAAGTATAATTATTACAGTTCTAGCGATAATAACTGCAATTTATGGGTAATAATGCACGTTATATTGCTAATAATATAAGTAATAAGTATAATTATTACAGTTCTAGCGATAATAACTGCATAATATGGGCAATAATGCATGTTATATTGATGATAATGAAAGTAGTAAGTATATTTATTACAGTTCTAGCGATAATAACTGCATTATATGCGTAATAATGCATGTTATATTGATAATATCGGGAGTAGTAAGTATAATTATTACAGTTCTAGCGATAATACTAGTAAAATATGGCTAAGAGTGCTTGTTACATTGATAATAATAAAAGTAATAAGTATATTTATTATACTTCTGTCGTTAATAACTGCATTATATGGGTAATAATGCATGTTATATTGATAATAATATAAGTAATAAGTATAATTATTACAGTTCTAGCGATAAGAACTGCATTATATGGGTAATAATGCATGTTATATTGATGATAATGAAAGTAGTAAGTATATTTATTACAGTTCTAGCGATAATAACTGCATTATATGCGTAATAATGCATGTTATATTGATAATATCGGGAGTGATAAGTGTAATTATTACAGTTCTAGCGATAATCCTAGTAAAATATGGCTAAGAGTGCCTGTTATATTGATAATAATAAAAGTAATAAGTATGTTTATTATACTTCTGTCGATAATAACTGCATTATATGGGTAATAATGCATGTTATATTGATAATAATATAAGTAATAAGTATAATTATTACAGTTCTAGCGATAATAACTCCATTACATGGGTAATAATGCATGTTATATTGATAATAATATAAGTAATAAGTATATTTATTATAGTTCTATCGATAATAACTGCGTAATATGGGTAAAAATGCATGTTATATTGATGATAATAAAAGTAATACGTATATTTATTATAGCTCTAGCGATAATAACTGCATAATATGGGTAATAATGCATACTATATTGATAAAATTGGGAGTAATAAGTATAATTATTATAGTTCTAGCGATAATAATAGTAAAATATGGCAAATAGTGCATGTAATATTGATAATAATAAAAGTAATAAGTATATTTATTACAGTTCTATCCAAAACAACTGCATAATATGGGTAATAATGCATGTTATATTGATGATAATAAAAGTAATACGTATATTTATTATATTTCTAGCGATAATAACTGCATAATATGGGTAATAATGCATGTTATGTTGATAATAATATAAGTAATAAGTATAATTATTACAGTTCTAGCGATAATAACTGCAATTTATGGGTAATAATGCACGTTATATTGCTAATAATATAAGTAATAAGTATAATTATTACAGTTCTAGCGATAATAACTGCATAATATGGGCAATAATGCATGTTATATTGATGATAATGAAAGTAGTAAGTATATTTATTACAGTTCTAGCGATAATAACTGCATTATATGGGTAATAATGCATGTTATATTGATAATAGTATAAGTAATAAGTATATTTATTATAGTTCTATCGATAATAACTGCGTAATATGGGTGAAAATGCATGTTATATTGATGATAATAAAAATAATACGTATATTTATTATAGCTCTAGCGATAATAACTGCATAATATGGGTAATAATGCATGCTATATTGATAATATTGGGAGTAATAAGTATAATTATTATAGTTCTAGCGATAATAATAGTAAAATATGGCTAATAGTGCATGTAATATTGATAATAATAAAAGTAATAAGTATATTTATTACAGTTCTATCCAAAACAACTGCATAATATGGGTAATAATGCATGTTATATTGATGATAATAAAAGTAATGCGTATATTTATTATAGTTCCAGCGATAATAACTGCATAATATGGGTAATATTGCATGTTATATTGATAATAATATAAGTAATAAGTATAATTATTACAGGTCTAGCGATAATAACTGCATAATATGGGCAATAATGCATGTTATATTGATGATAATGAAAGTAGTAAGTATATTTATTACAGTTCTAGCGATAATAATAGTAAAATATGGCTATTAGTGCCTGTTATATTGATAATAATAAAAGTAATAAGTATATTTATTATACTTCTGTCGATAATAACTGCATTATATGGGTAATAATGCATGTTACATTGATAATAATATAAGTAATAAGTATTATTATTACAGTTCTAGCGATAATAACTGCATAATATGGGTAATAATGCACGTTATATTGCTAATAATATAAGTAATGATTATAATTATTACAGTTCTAGCGATACTAACTGCATTATATGGGTAATAATGCATGTTGTATTGATAATATCGGGATTAATAAGTACAATTATTACAGTTCTAGCGATAATAATAGTACAATATGGCTAATAGTGCATGTTATATTGATAATAATAAAAGTAATAAGTATATTTATTACAGTTCTAGCGATAATAACTGCATTATATGGGTAATAATGGATGTTATATTGATAATATCGGGAGTAATAAGTATAATTATTACAGTTCTAGCGATAATAACTGCATTATATGCGTAATAATGCATGTTATATTGATAATATCGGGATTAATAAGTATAATTATTACAGTTCTAGCGATAATACTAGTAAAATATGGCTAAGAGTGCCTGTTACATTGATAATAATAAAAGTAATAAGTATATTTATTATACTTCTGTCGTTAATAACTGCATTATATGGGTAATAATGCATGTTATATTGATAATAATATAAGTAATAAGTATAATTATTACAGTTCTAGCTATAAGAACTGCATTATATGGGTAATAATGCATGTTATATTGATAATAATGAAAGTAGTAAGTATATTTATTACAGTTCTAGCGATAATAACTGCATTATATGCGTAATAATGCATGTTATATTGATAATATCGGGAGTAATAAGTGTAATTATTACTGTTCTAGCGATAATCCTAGTAAAATATGGCTAAGAGTGCCTGTTATGTTGATAATAATAAAAGTAATAAGTATGTTTATTATACTTCTGTCGATAATAACTGCATTATATGGGTAATAATGCATGTTATATTGATAATAATATAAGTAATAAGTATAATTATTACAGTTCTAGCGATAATAACTCCATTACATGGGTAATAATGCATGTTATATTGATAATAATATAAGTAATAAGTATATTTATTATAGTTCTATCGATAATAACTGCGTAATATGGGTAAAAATGCATGTTATATTGATGATAATAAAAATAATACGTATATTTATTATAGCTCTAGCGATAATAACTGCATAATATGGGTAATAATGCATGCTATATTGATAATATTGGGAGTAATAAGTATAATTATTATAGTTCTAGCGATAATAATAGTAAAATATGCCTAATAGTGCATGTAATATTGATAATAATAAAAGTAATAAGTATATTTATTACAGTTCTATCCAAAACAACTGCATAATATGGGTAATAATGCATATTATATTGATGATAATAAAAGTAATGCGTATATTTATTATAGTTCTAGCGATAATAACTGCATAATATGGGTAATAATGCATGTTATATTGATAATAATATAAGTAACAAGTATAATTATTACAGTTCTAGCGATAATAACTGCAATTTATGGGTAATAATGCACGTTATATTACTAATAATATAAGTAACAAGCATAATTATTACAGTTCTAGCGATAATAACTGCATAATATGGGCAATAATGCATGTTATATTGATGATAATGAAAGTAGTAAGTATATTTATTACAGTTCTAGCGATAATAACTGCATTATATGCGTAATAATGCATGTTATATTGATAATATCGGGAGTAATAAGTATAATTATTATAGTTCTAGCGATAATAATAGTAAAATATGGCTATTAGTGCCTGTTATATTGATAATAATAAAAGTAATAAGTATATTTATTATACTTCTGTCGATAATAACTGCATTATATGGGTAATAATGCATGTTATATTGATAATAATATAAGTAATAAGTATTATTATTACAGTTCTAGCGATAATAACTGCATAATATGGGTAATAATGCACGTTATATTGCTAATAATATAACTAATGATTATAATTATTACAGTTCTAGCGATACTAACTGCATTATATGGGTAATAATGCATGTTGTATTGATAATATCGGGAGTAATAAGTACAATTATTATAGTTCTAGCGAAAATAATAGTACAATATGGCTAATAGTGCATGTTATATTGATAATAATAAAAGTAATACGTATATTTATTATAGTTCTAGCGATAATAACTGCATAATATGGGTAATAATGCATGTTGTATTGATAATAATATAAGTAATAAGTATAATTATTACAGTTCTAGCGATAATAACTGCATAATATGGGTAATAATGCATGTTATATTGATAATATCGAAAGTAGTAAGTATAATTATTATAGTTCTAGCGATAATAATAGTACAATATGGCTAATAGTGCATGTTATATTGATAATAATAAAAGTAATAAGTATATTTATTATAGTTCGATCGATAATAACTGCATAATATGGGTAATAATGCATGTTATATTGATGATAATAAAAGTACTAAGTATATTTATTATAGTTCTAGCGATTCTAACTGCATTATATGGGTAATAATGCATGTTATATTGATAATAGTATAAGTAATAAGTATATTTATTATAGTTCTATCGATAATAACTGCGTAATATGGGTGAAAATGCATGTTATATTGATGATAATAAAAATAATACGTATATTTATTATAGCTCTAGCGATAATAACTGCATAATATGGGTAATAATGCATGCTATATTGATAATATTGGGAGTAATAAGTATAATTATTATAGTTCTAGCGATAATAATAGTAAAATATGGCTAATAGTGCATGTAATATTGATAATAATAAAAGTAATAAGTATATTTATTACAGTTCTATCCAAAACAACTGCATAATATGGGTAATAATGCATGTTATATTGATGATAATAAAAGTAATGCGTATATTTATTATAGTTCCAGCGATAATAACTGCATAATATGGGTAATATTGCATGTTATATTGATAATAATACAAGTAATAAGTATAATTATTACAGGTCTAGCGATAATAACTGCATAATATGGGCAATAATGCATGTTATATTGATGATAATGAAAGTAGTAAGTATATTTATTACAGTTCTAGCGATAATAATAGTAAAATATGGCTATTAGTGCCTGTTATATTGATAATAATAAAAGTAATAAGTATATTTATTATACTTCTGTCGATAATAACTGCATTATATGGGTAATAATGCATGTTACATTGATAATAATATAAGTAATAAGTATTATTATTACAGTTCTAGCGATAATAACTGCATAATATGGGTAATAATGCACGTTATATTGCTAATAATATAAGTAATGATTATAATTATTACAGTTCTAGCGATACTAACTGCATTATATGGGTAATAATGCATGTTGTATTGATAATATCGGGATTAATAAGTACAATTATTACAGTTCTAGCGATAATAATAGTACAATATGGCTAATAGTGCATGTTATATTGATAATAATAAAAGTAATAAGTATATTTATTACAGTTCTAGCGATAATAACTGCATTATATGGGTAATAATGGATGTTATATTGATAATATCGGGAGTAATAAGTATAATTATTACAGTTCTAGCGATAATAACTGCATTATATGCGTAATAATGCATGTTATATTGATAATATCGGGATTAATAAGTATAATTATTACAGTTCTAGCGATAATACTAGTAAAATATGGCTAAGAGTGCCTGTTACATTGATAATAATAAAAGTAATAAGTATATTTATTATACTTCTGTCGTTAATAACTGCATTATATGGGTAATAATGCATGTTATATTGATAATAATATAAGTAATAAGTATAATTATTACAGTTCTAGCTATAAGAACTGCATTATATGGGTAATAATGCATGTTATATTGATAATAATGAAAGTAGTAAGTATATTTATTACAGTTCTAGCGATAATAACTGCATTATATGCGTAATAATGCATGTTATATTGATAATATCGGGAGTAATAAGTGTAATTATTACTGTTCTAGCGATAATCCTAGTAAAATATGGCTAAGAGTGCCTGTTATGTTGATAATAATAAAAGTAATAAGTATGTTTATTATACTTCTGTCGATAATAACTGCATTATATGGGTAATAATGCATGTTATATTGATAATAATATAAGTAATAAGTATAATTATTACAGTTCTAGCGATAATAACTCCATTACATGGGTAATAATGCATGTTATATTGATAATAATATAAGTAATAAGTATATTTATTATAGTTCTATCGATAATAACTGCGTAATATGGGTAAAAATGCATGTTATATTGATGATAATAAAAATAATACGTATATTTATTATAGCTCTAGCGATAATAACTGCATAATATGGGTAATAATGCATGCTATATTGATAATATTGGGAGTAATAAGTATAATTATTATAGTTCTAGCGATAATAATAGTAAAATATGCCTAATAGTGCATGTAATATTGATAATAATAAAAGTAATAAGTATATTTATTACAGTTCTATCCAAAACAACTGCATAATATGGGTAATAATGCATATTATATTGATGATAATAAAAGTAATGCGTATATTTATTATAGTTCTAGCGATAATAACTGCATAATATGGGTAATAATGCATGTTATATTGATAATAATATAAGTAACAAGTATAATTATTACAGTTCTAGCGATAATAACTGCAATTTATGGGTAATAATGCACGTTATATTACTAATAATATAAGTAACAAGCATAATTATTACAGTTCTAGCGATAATAACTGCATAATATGGGCAATAATGCATGTTATATTGATGATAATGAAAGTAGTAAGTATATTTATTACAGTTCTAGCGATAATAACTGCATTATATGCGTAATAATGCATGTTATATTGATAATATCGGGAGTAATAAGTATAATTATTATAGTTCTAGCGATAATAATAGTAAAATATGGCTATTAGTGCCTGTTATATTGATAATAATAAAAGTAATAAGTATATTTATTATACTTCTGTCGATAATAACTGCATTATATGGGTAATAATGCATGTTATATTGATAATAATATAAGTAATAAGTATTATTATTACAGTTCTAGCGATAATAACTGCATAATATGGGTAATAATGCACGTTATATTGCTAATAATATAACTAATGATTATAATTATTACAGTTCTAGCGATACTAACTGCATTATATGGGTAATAATGCATGTTGTATTGATAATATCGGGAGTAATAAGTACAATTATTATAGTTCTAGCGAAAATAATAGTACAATATGGCTAATAGTGCATGTTATATTGATAATAATAAAAGTAATACGTATATTTATTATAGTTCTAGCGATAATAACTGCATAATATGGGTAATAATGCATGTTGTATTGATAATAATATAAGTAATAAGTATAATTATTACAGTTCTAGCGATAATAACTGCATAATATGGGTAATAATGCATGTTATATTGATAATATCGAAAGTAGTAAGTATAATTATTATAGTTCTAGCGATAATAATAGTACAATATGGCTAATAGTGCATGTTATATTGATAATAATAAAAGTAATAAGTATATTTATTATAGTTCGATCGATAATAACTGCATAATATGGGTAATAATGCATGTTATATTGATGATAATAAAAGTACTAAGTATATTTATTATAGTTCTAGCGATTCTAACTGCATAATATGGGTAATAATGCATGTTATATTGAGAATAATATAAGTAATAAGTATAATTATTACAGTTCTAGCGATAATAACTGCATTATATGTGTAATAATGGATGTTATATTGATAATATCGGGAGTAATAAGTATAATTATTACAGTTCTAGCGATAATAACTGCATTATATGCGTAATAATGCATGTTATATTGATAATATCGGGAGTAATAAGTATAATTATTACAGTTCTAGCGATAATAACTCCATTACATGGGTAATAATGCATGTTATATTGATAATAATATAAGTAATAAGTATATTTATTACAGTTCTATCGATAATAACTGCGTAATATGGGTAAAAATGCATGTTATATTGATGATAATAAAAGTAATACGTATATTTATTATAGCTCTAGCGATAATAACTGCATAATATGGGTAATAATGCATGCTATATTGATAATATTGGGAGTAATAAGTATAATTATTATAGTTCTGGCGATAATAATAGTAAAATAGGGCAAATAGTGCATGTAATATTGATAATAATAAAAGTAATAAGTATATTTATTACAGTTCTATCCAAAACAACTGCATAATATGGGTAATAATGCATGTTATATTGATGATAATAAAAGTAATAGGTATATTTATTATAGTTCTAGCGATAATAACTGCATAATATGGGTAATAATGCATGTTATATTGATAATAATATAAGTAATAAGTATAATTATTACAGTTCTAGCGATAATAACTGCAATTTATGGGTAATAATGCACGTTATATTGCTAATAATATAAGTAATAAGTATAATTATTACAGTTCTAGCGATAATAACTGCATAATATGGGCAATAATGCATGTTATATTGATGATAATGAAAGTAGTAAGTATATTTATTACAGTTCTAGCGATAATAACTGCATTATATGCGTAATAATGCATGTTATATTGATAATATCGGGAGTAGTAAGTATAATTATTACAGTTCTAGCGATAATACTAGTAAAATATGGCTAAGAGTGCTTGTTACATTGATAATAATAAAAGTAATAAGTATATTTATTATATTTCTGTCGTTAATAACTGCATTATATGGGTAATAATGCATGTTATATTGATAATAATATAAGTAATAAGTATAATTATTACAGTTCTAGCGATAAGAACTGCATTATATGGGTAATAATGCATGTTATATTGATGATAATGAAAGTAGTAAGTATATTTATTACAGTTCTAGCGATAATAACTGCATTATATGCGTAATAATGCATGTTATATTGATAATATTGGGAGTGATAAGTGTAATTATTACAGTTCTAGCGATAATCCTAGTAAAATATGGCTAAGAGTGCCTGTTATATTGATAATAATAAAAGTAATAAGTATGTTTATTATACTTCTGTCGATAATAACTGCATTATATGGGTAATAATGCATGTTATATTGATAATAATATAAGGAATAAGTATAATTATTACAGTTCTAGCGATAATAACTCCATTACATGGGTAATAATGCATGTTATATTGATAATAATATAAGTAATAAGTATATTTATTATAGTTCTATCGATAATAACTGCGTAATATGGGTAAAAATGCATGTTATATTGATGATAATAAAAGTAATACGTATATTTATTATAGCTCTAGCGATAATAACTGCATAATATGGGTAATAATGCATACTATATTGATAAAATTGGGAGTAATAAGTATAATTATTATAGTTCTAGCGATAATAATAGTAAAATATGGCAAATAGTGCATGTAATATTGATAATAATAAAAGTAATAAGTATATTTATTACAGTTCTATCCAAAACAACTGCATAATATGGGTAATAATGCATGTTATATTGATGATAATAAAAGTAATACGTATATTTATTATAGTTCTAGCGATAATAACTGCATAATATGGGTAATAATGCATGTTATGTTGATAATAATATAAGTAATAAGTATAATTATTACAGTTCTAGCGATAATAACTGCAATTTATGGGTAATAATGCACGTTATATTGCTAATAATATAAGTAATAAGTATAATTATTACAGTTCTAGCGATAATAACTGCATAATATGGGCAATAATGCATGTTATATTGATGATAATGAAAGTAGTAAGTATATTTATTACAGTTCTAGCGATAATAACTGCATTATATGGGTAATAATGCATGTTATATTGATAATATCGGGAGTAATAAGTACAATTATTATAGTTCTAGCGATAATAATAGTACAATATGGCTAATAGTGCATGTTATATTGATAATAATAAAAGTAATAAGTATATTTATTATACTTCTGTCGATAATAACTGCATTATATGGGTAATAATGCACGTTATATTGCTAATAATATAAGTAGTAAGTATAATTATTACAGTTCTAGCGATAATAACTGCATTATATGGGTAATAATGCATGTTATATTGATAATATCGGGAGTAATAAGTACAATTATTATAGTTCTAGCGATAATAATAGTACAATATGGCTAATAGTGCATGTTATATTGATAATAATAAAAGTAATAAGTATATTTATTATAGTTCTAGCGATAATAACTCCATTATATGGGTAATAATGCATGTTATATTGATAATAGTATAAGTAATAAGTATATTTATTATAGTTCTATCGATAATAACTGCGTAATATGGGTAAAAATGCATGTTATATTGATGATAATAAAAATAATACGTATATTTATTATAGCTCTAGCGATAATAACTGCATAATATGGGTAATAATGCATGCTATATTGATAATATTGGGAGTAATAAGTATAATTATTATAGTTCTAGCGATAATAATAGTAAAATATGGCTAATAGTGCATGTAATATTGATAATAATAAAAGTAATAAGTATATTTATTACAGTTCTATCCAAAACAACTGCATAATATGGGTAATAATGCATGTTATATTGATGATAATAAAAGTAATGCGTATATTTATTATAGTTCTAGCGATAATAACTGCATAATATGGGTAATAATGCATGTTATATTGATAATAATATAAGTAATAAGAATAATTATTACAGTTCTAGCGATAATAACTGCAATTTATGGGTAATAATGCACGTTATATTACTAATAATATAAGTAATAAGTATAATTATTACAGGTCTAGCGATAATAACTGCATAATATGGGCAATAATGCATGTTATATTGATGATAATGAAAGTAGTAAGTATATTTATTACAGTTCTAGCGATAATAACTGCATTATATGCGTAATAATGCATGTTATATTGATAATATCGGGAGTAATAAGTATAATTATTATAGTTCTAGCGATAATAATAGTAAAATATGGCTATTAGTGCCTGTTATATTGATAATAATAAAAGTAATAAGTATATTTATTATACTTCTGTCGATAATAACTGCATTATATGGGTAATAATGCATGTTACATTGATAATAATATAAGTAATAAGTATTATTATTACAGTTCTAGCGATAATAACTGCATAATATGGGTAATAATGCACGTTATATTGCTAATAATATAAGTAATGATTATAATTATTACAGTTCTAGCGATACTAACTGCATTATATGGGTAATAATGCATGTTGTATTGATAATATCGGGATTAATAAGTACAATTATTACAGTTCTAGCGATAATAATAGTACAATATGGCTAATAGTGCATGTTATATTGATAATAATAAAAGTAATAAGTATATTTATTACAGTTCTAGCGATAATAACTGCATTATATGGGTAATAATGGATGTTATATTGATAATATCGGGAGTAATAAGTATATTTATTATAGTTCTATCGATAATAACTGCGTAATATGGGTAAAAATGCATGTTATATTGATGATAATGAAAGTAATACGTATAATTATTGCAGTTCTAGCGATAATAACTGCATTATATGGGTAATAATGCATGTTATATTGATGATAATAAAAGTAAAATGTATATTTATTATAGCTCTAGCGATAATAACCGCATAATATGGGTAATAATGCATGTTATATTGAAAATATTGGGAGTAATAAGTATAATTATTATAGTTCTAGCGATAATAATAGTAAAATATGGCTATTAGTACCTGTTATATTGATAATAATAAAAGTAATAAGTATACTTATTATACCTCTGTCGATACTAACTGCATTATATGGGTAATAATGCATGTTATATTGATGATAATATGAGTACTATGTATAATTATTACAGTTCTAGCGATAATAACTGCATAATATGGGTAATAATGCACGTTATATTGCTAATAATATAAGTAATAAGTATAATTATTACAGTTCTAGCGATAATAACTGCATTATATGGGTAATAATGCATGTTATATTGATAATATCGGGAGTCATAAGTACAATTATTATAGTTCTAGCGATAATAGTAGTACAATACGGCTAATAGTGCATGTTATATTGATAATAATAAAAGTAATAAGTATATTTATTATACCTCTGTCGATAATAACTGCATTATATGGGTAATAATGCATGTTATATTGATGATAATATGAGTACTATGTATAATTATTACAGTTCTAGCGATAATAACTGCATAATATGGGTAATAATGCACGTTATATTGCTAATAATATAAGTAATAAGTATAATTATTACAGTTCTAGCGATAATAACTGCATTATATGGGTAATAATGCATGTTATATTGATAATATCGGGAGTCATAAGTACAATTATTATAGTTCTAGCGATAATAGTAGTACAATACGGCTAATAGTGCATGTTATATTGATAATAATAAAAGTAATAAGTATATTTATTATAGTTCTATCGATAATAACTGCATAATATGGGTAATAATGCATGTTATATTTATGATAATGACAGTTGTAAGTATATTTATTACAGTTCTAGCGATAATAACTGCATTATATGCGTAAGCATGGATGTTATATTGATAATATCGGGAGTAATACGTATAATTATTACAGTTCTAGCGATAATACTAGTAAAATATGGCTAAGAGTGCCTGTTATATTGATAATGATAAAAGTAATAAGTATATTTATTATACCTCTGTCGATAATAACTGCATTATATGGGTAACAATGCATGTTATATTGATAATAATATAAGTAATAAGTATATTTATTACAGTTCTATCGTTAATAAGTGTATAATATTGGTAATAATGCATGTTATGTTGATGATAATAAAAGTAATACGTATATTTATTATAGCTCTAGCGATAATAACTGCATAATATGGGTAATAATGCATGTTATATTGATAATATTGGGAGTAATAAGTATAATTATTATAGTTCTAGCGATAATAATAGTAAAATATGGCAAATAGTGCATGCTATATTGATAATAATAAAAATAATAAGTATATTTATTACAGTTCTATCGATAATAACTGCATAATATGGGTAATAATGCATGTTATATTGATAATTTCGGGAGTAATAAGTGTAATTATTACAGGTCTAGCGATAATACTAGTAAAATATGGCTAAGAGTGCCTGTTATATTGATAATAATAAAAGTAATAAGTATGTTTATTATACTTCTGTCGATAATAACTGCATTATATGGGTAATAATGCATGTTATATTGATAACAATATAAGTAATAAGTATAATTACTACAGTTCTAGCGATAATAACAGCATTATATGGGTAATAATGGATGTTATATTCACAATATCGGGAGTAATAAGTATATTTATTATAGTTCTATCGATAATAACTGCATAATATGGGTAATAATGCATGTTATATTGATAATATCGGGAGTAATAAGTATAATTATTACAGTTCTAGCGATAATACTAGTAAAATATGGCTATTAGTGCCTGTTATATTGATAATAATAAAGGTAATAAGTATATTTATTATACCTCTGTCGATACTAACTGCATTATATGGGTAATAATGCATGTTATATTGATGATAATATGAGTACTATGTATAATTATTACAGTTCTAGCGATAATAACTGCATAATATGGGTAATAATGCACGTTATATTGCTAATAATATAAGTAATAAGTATAATTATTACAGTTCTAGCGATAATAACTGCATAATATGGGTAATAATGCACGTTATATTGCTAATAACATAAGTAATAAGTATAATTATTACAGTTCTAGCGATAATAACTGCATTATATGGGTAATAATGCATGTTATATTGATAATATCGGGAGTCATAAGTACAATTATTATAGTTCTAGCGATAATAGTAGTACAATACGGCTAATAGTGCATGTTATATTGATAATAATAAAAGTAATAAGTATATTTATTATACCTCTGTCGATAATAACTGCATTATATGGGTAATAATGCATGTTATATTGATGATAATATGAGTACTATGTATAATTATTACAGTTCTAGCGATAATAACTGCATAATATGGGTAATAATGCACGTTATATTGCTAATAATATAAGTAATAAGTATAATTATTACAGTTCTAGCGATAATAACTGCATTATATGGGTAATAATGCATGTTATATTGATAATATCGGGAGTCATAAGTACAATTATTATAGTTCTAGCGATAATAGTAGTACAATACGGCTAATAGTGCATGTTATATTGATAATAATAAAAGTAATAAGTATATTTATTATAGTTCTATCGATAATAACTGCATAATATGGGTAATAATGCATGTTATATTTATGATAATGACAGTTGTAAGTATATTTATTACAGTTCTAGCGATAATAACTGCATTATATGCGTAAGCATGGATGTTATATTGATAATATCGGGAGTAATACGTATAATTATTACAGTTCTAGCGATAATACTAGTAAAATATGGCTAAGAGTGCCTGTTATATTGATAATGATAAAAGTAATAAGTATATTTATTATACCTCTGTCGATAATAACTGCATTATATGGGTAACAATGCATGTTATATTGATAATAATATAAGTAATAAGTATATTTATTACAGTTCTATCGTTAATAAGTGTATAATATTGGTAATAATGCATGTTATGTTGATGATAATAAAAGTAATACGTATATTTATTATAGCTCTAGCGATAATAACTGCATAATATGGGTAATAATGCATGTTATATTGATAATATTGGGAGTAATAAGTATAATTATTATAGTTCTAGCGATAATAATAGTAAAATATGGCAAATAGTGCATGCTATATTGATAATAATAAAAATAATAAGTATATTTATTACAGTTCTATCGATAATAACTGCATAATATGGGTAATAATGCATGTTATATTGATAATTTCGGGAGTAATAAGTGTAATTATTACAGGTCTAGCGATAATACTAGTAAAATATGGCTAAGAGTGCCTGTTATATTGATAATAATAAAAGTAATAAGTATGTTTATTATACTTCTGTCGATAATAACTGCATTATATGGGTAATAATGCATGTTATATTGATAACAATATAAGTAATAAGTATAATTACTACAGTTCTAGCGATAATAACAGCATTATATGGGTAATAATGGATGTTATATTCACAATATCGGGAGTAATAAGTATATTTATTATAGTTCTATCGATAATAACTGCATAATATGGGTAATAATGCATGTTATATTGATAATATCGGGAGTAATAAGTATAATTATTACAGTTCTACCGATAATACTCGTAAAATATGGCTATTAGTGCCTGTTATATTGATAATAATAAAGGTAATAAGTATATTTATTATACCTCTGTCGATACTAACTGCATTATATGGGTAATAATGCATGTTATATTGATGATAATATGAGTACTATGTATAATTATTACAGTTCTAGCGATAATAACTGCATAATATGGGTAATAATGCACGTTATATTGCTAATAATATAAGTAATAAGTATAATTATTACAGTTCTAGCGATAATAACTGCATAATATGGGTAATAATGCACGTTATATTGCTAATAACATAAGTAATAAGTATAATTATTACAGTTCTAGCGATAATACTAGTAAAATATGGCTAAGAGTGCATGTTATATTGATAATAATAAAAGTTATAAGTATATTTATTACAGTTCTATCGATAATAACTGCATAATATGGGTAATAATGCATGTTATATTGATAATATCGGAAGTAATCAGTACAATCATTATAGTTCTAGCGATAATAATAGTACAATATGGCTAATAGTGCATGTTATATTGATAATAATAAAAGTAATAAGTATATTTATTATAGTTCTATCGATAATAACTGCATAATATGGGTAATAATGCATGTTATATTTATGATAATGACAGTTGTAAGTATATTTATTACAGTTCTAGCGATAATAACTGCATTATATGCGTAATAATGGATGTTATATTGATAATATCGGGAGTAATACGTATAATTATTACAGTTCTAGCGATAATACTAGTAAAATATGGCTAAGAGTGCCTGTTATATTGATAATAATAAAAGTAATAAGTATGTTTATTATACTTCTGTCGATAATAACTGCATTATATGGGTAATAATGCATGTTATATTGATAATAATATAAGTAATAAGTATATTTATTACAGTTCTATCGTTAATAACTGTATAATATTGGTAATAATGCATGTTATGTTGATGATAATAAAAGTAATACGTATATTTATTATAGCTCTAGCGATAATAACTGCATAATATGGGTAATAATGCATGTTATATTGATAATATTGGGAGTAATAAGTATAATTATTATAGTTCTAGCGATAATAATAGTAAAATATGGCAAATAGTGCATGCTATATTGATAATAATAAAAATAATAAGTATATTTATTACAGTTCTATCGATAATAACTGCATAATATGGGTAATAATGCATGTTATATTGATAATTTCGGGAGTAATAAGTGTAATTATTACAGGTCTAGCGATAATACTAGTAAAATATGGCTAAGCGTGCCTGTTATATTGATAATAATAAAAGTAATAAGTATATTTATTATACGTCTGTCGATAATAACTGCGTAAAATGGTAATAATGCATGTTATATTCATAAGAATATAAGTAATAAGTATAATTATTAGAGTTCTAGCGATAATAACTGCATTATATTGGTAATAATGCATGTTATATTGATGATAATGAAAGTAGTAAGTATATTTATTACAGTTCTAGCGATAATAACTGCATTATATGCGTAATAATGCATGTTATATTTATAATTTCGGAGTAATAAGTGTAATTATTACAGGTCTAGCGATAATACTAGTAAAATATGGCTAAGCGTGCCTGTTATATTGATAATAATAAAAGTAATAAGTATGTTTATTATACTTCTGTCGATAATAACTGCATTATATGGGTAATAATGCATGTTATATTGATAATAATATAAGTAATAAGTATAATTATTACAGTTCTGGCGATAATAACTGCATTATATGGGTAATAATGCATGTTATATTGATAACAATATAAGTAATAAGTATAATTACTACAGTTCTAGCGATAATAACTGCATTATATGGGTAATAATGGATGTTATATTCACAATATCGGGAGTAATAAGTATATTTATTATAGTTCTATCGATAATAACTGCATAATATGGGTAATAATGCATGTTATATTGATAATATCGGGAGTAATAAGTATAATTATTACAGTTCTAGCGATAATACTAGTAAAATATGGCCAAGAGTGCCTGTTATATTGATAATAATAAAAGTAATAAGTATATTTATTATACGTCTGTCAATAATAACTGCGTAAAATGGTAATAATGCATGTTATATTCATAATAATATAAGTAATAAGTATAATTATTAGAGTTCTAGCGATAATAACTGCATTATATTGGTAATAATGCATGTTATATTGATGATAATGAAAGTAGTAAGTATATTTATTACAGTTCTAGCGATAATAACTGCATTATATGCGTAATAATGCATGTTATATTGATAATTTCGGGAGTAATAAGTGTAATTATTACAGGTCTAGCGATAATACTAGTAAAATATGGCTAAGAGTGCCTGTTATATTGATAATAATAAAAGTAATAAGTATATTTATTATACGTCTGTCGACAATAACTGCATTATATGGGTAATAATGCATGTTATATTGATAATAATATAAGTAATAAGTATAACTATTAGAGTTCTAGCGATAATAACTGCATTATGTGGGTAATAATGCATGTTATATTGATGATAATAAAAGTAGTAAGTATATTTATTACAGTTCTTGCGATAATAACTGCATTATATGCGTAATAATGCATGTTATATTGATAATTTCGGGAGTAATATGTATAATTATTACAGTTCTGGCGATAATAACTGCATTATATGGGTAATAATGCACGTTATATTGCTAATAATACAAGTAATAAGTAGAATTATTACAGTTCTAGCGATAATAACTGCATTATACGGGTAATAATGCATGTTATATTGATAATAATAAAAGTAATAAGTATATTTATTGTACTTCTGTCGATAATACCTGCATTATATGGGAAATAATGCATGTTATATTGATAATATCGGGAGTAATAAGTATAATTATTACAGTTCTAGCGATAATAACTGCATTATATGGGTAATAATGCACGTTATATTGCTAACAATATAAGTAATAAGTATAATTATTACAGTTCTAGCGATAATAACTGCATTATATGCGTAATAATGCATGTTATATTGATAATAATAAAAGTAATAAGAATATTTGTTATAGTTCTATCGATAATAACTGCATAATATGGGTAATAATGCATGTTATATTGATGATAATGGAAGTAGTAAGTATATTTATTACAGTTCCAGCGATAATAACTGCATTATATGCGTAATAATGCATGTTATATTGATAATATCGAGAGTAATAAGTATAATTATTATAGTTCTACCGATAATAATAGTAAAATATGGCTAATAGTGCATGTTATATTGATAATAATAAAAGTAATAAGTATATTTATTATAGTTCTATCGATAATAACTGCATAATATGGGTAATATTGCATGTTATATTGATGATAATAAAAGTAATACGTATATTTATTATAGTTCTAGCGATAATAACTGCATAATATGGGTAATAATGCATGTTATATTGATAATACTATAAGTAATAAGTATAATTATTACAGTTCTGGCGATAATAACTGCATTATATGGGTAATAATGCACGTTATATTGCTAATAATATAAGTAATAAGTATAATTATTACAGTTCTAGCGATAATAACTGCATTATACGGGTAATAATGCATGTTATATTGATAATAATATAAGTAATAAGTATAATTATTAGAGTTCTAGCGATAATAACTGCATTATATTGGTAATAATGCATGTTATATTGATGATAATGAAAGTAGTAAGTATATTTATTACAGTTCTAGCGATAATAACTGCATTATATGCGTAATAATGCATGTTATATTGATAATTTCGGGAGTAATAAGTGTAATTATTACAGGTCTAGCGATAATACTAGTAAAATATGGCTAAGAGTGCCTGTTATATTGATAATAATAAAAGTAATAAGTATGTTTATTATACTTCTGTCGATAATAACTGCATTATATGGGTAATAATGCATGTTATATTGATAATAATAAAAGTAATAAGAATATTTATTATAGTTCTATCGATAATAACTGCATAATATGGGTAATAATGCATGTTATATTGATGATAATGAAAGTAGTAAGTATATTTATTACAGTTCTAGCGATAATACTAGTAAAATATATCTAACAGTGCCTGTTATATTGATAATAATAATAGTAATAAGTATATTTATTATACTTCTGTCGATAATAACTGCATTATATGGGTAATAATGCATGTTATATTGATAATATCGGGAGGAATAAGTATAATTATTACAGTTCTAGCGATAATAACTGCATTATATGGGTAATAATGGATGTTATATTGATAATATCGGGAGTCATATGTATAATTATTACAGTTCTAGCGATAATACTAGTAAAATATGGCTAAGAGTGCCTGTTATATTGATAATAATAAAAGTAATAAGAATATTTATTATACTTCTGTCGATAATAACTGCATTATATGGGTAATAATGCATGTTATATTGATAATAATATAAGTAATAAGTATAATTATTACAGTTCTAGCGATAATAACTACATTATATGGGTAATAATGCATGTTATATTGATAATAATATAAGTAATAGGTATATTTATTATAGTTCTATCGATAATAACTGCGTAATATGGGTAAAAATGCATATTATATTGATGATAATGAAAGTAGTGAGTATATTTATTGCAGTTCTAGCGATAATACTAGTAAAATATATCTAACAGTGCCTGTTATATTGATAATAATAATAGTAATAAGTATATTTATTATACTTTTGTCGATAATACCTGCATTATATGGGTAATAATGCATGTTATATTGATAATAGTATAAGTAATAAGTATAATTATTACAGTTCTAGCGATAATACTAGTAAAATATGGCTAAGAGTGCATGTTATATTGATAATAATAAAAGTTATAAGTATATTCATTACAGTTCTATCGATAATAACTGCACAATATGGGTAATAATGCATTTTATATTGATAATATCGGAAGTAATAAGTACAATTATTATAGTTCTAGCGATAATAATAGTACAATATGGCTAATAGTGCATGTTATATTGATAATAATAAAAGTAATAAGTATATTTATTATAGTTCTATCGATAATAACTGCATAATATGGGTAATAATGCATGTTATATTGATAATATCGGAAGTAATAAGTACAATTATTATAGTTCTAGCGATAATAATAGTACAATATGGCTAATAGTGCATGTTATATTGATAATAATAAAAGTAATAAGTATATTTATTATAGTTCTATCGATAATAACTGCATAATATGGGTAATAATGCATGTTATATTGATAATATTGGGAGTAATAAGTATAATTATTATAGTTCTAGCGATAATAATAGTAAAATATGGCTATTAGTGCCTGTTATATTGATAATAATAAAAGTAATAAGTATATTTATTATACCTCTGTCGATACTAATTGCATTATATGGGTAATAATGCATGTTATATTGATGATAATATGAGTACTATGTATAATTATTACAGTTCTATCGTTAATAACTGTATAATATTGGTAATAATGCATGTTATGTTGATGATAATAAAAGTAATACGTATATTTATTATAGCTCTAGCGATAATAACTGCATAATATGGGTAATAATGCATGTTATATTGATAATATTGGGAGTAATAAGTATAATTATTATAGTTCTAGCGATAATAATAGTAAAATATGGCAAATAGTGCATGTTATAATGATAATAATAAAAATAATAAGTATATTTGTTACAGTTCTATCGATAATAACTGCATAATATGGGTAATAATGCATGTTATATTGATGATAATAAAAGTAATACGTATAATTATTACAGTTCTAGCGATAATAACTGCATTATATGGGTAATAAGGCATGTTATATTGATAATATCGGGAGTAATAAGTATAATTATTATAGCTCTAGCGATAATAATAGTAAAATATGGCTATTAGTGCCTGTTATATTGATAATAATAAAAGTAATAAGTATATTTATTATATCTCTGTCGATACTAACTGCATTATATGGGTAATAATGCATGTTATATTGACGATAATAAAAGTAAAATGTATATTTATTATAGCTCTAGCGATAATAACTGCATTATATGGGTAATAAGGCATGTTATATTGATAATATCGGGAGTAATAAGTATAATTATTATAGCTCTAGCGATAATAATAGTAAAATATGGCTATTAGTGCCTGTTATATTGATAATAATAAAAGTAATAAGTATATTTATTATATCTCTGTCGATACTAACTGCATTATATGGGTAATAATGCATGTTATATTGATGATAATAAAAGTAAAATGTATATTTATTATAGCTCTAGCGATAATAACCGCATAATATGGGTAATAATGCATGTTATATTGATAATATTGGGAGTAATAAGTATAATTATTATAGTTCTAGCGATAATAATAGTAAAATATGGCTATTAGTGCCTGTTATATTGATAATAATAAAAGTAATAAGTATATTTATTATACCTCTGTCGATACTAATTGCATTATATGGGTAATAATGCATGTTATATTGATGATAATATGAGTACTATGTATAATTATTACAGTTCTAGCGATAATAACTGCATAATATGGGTAATAATGCACGTTATATTGCTAATAATATAAGTAATAAGTATAATTATTACAGTTCTAGCGATAATAACTGCATAATATGGGTAATAATGCACGTTATATTGCTAATAATATAAGTAATAAGTATAATTATTACAGTTCTAGCGATAATACTAGTAAAATATGGCTAAGAGTGCATGTTATATTGATAATAATAAAAGTTATAAGTATATTTATTACAGTTCTATCGATAATAACTGCATAATATGGGTAATAATGCATGTTATATTGATAATATCGGAAGTAATAAGTACAATTATTATAGTTCTAGCGATAATAATAGTACAATATGGCTAATAGTGCATGTTATATTGATAATAATAAAAGTAATAAGTATATTTATTATAGTTCTATCGATAATAACTGCATAATATGGGTAATAATGCATGTTATATTTATGATAATGACAGTTGTAAGTATATTTATTACAGTTCTAGCGATAATAACTGCATTATATGCGTAATAATGGATGTTATATTGATAATATCGGGAGTAATACGTATAATTATTACAGTTCTAGCGATAATACTAGTAAAATATGGCTAAGAGTGCCTGTTATATTGATAATGATAAAAGTAATAAGTATATTTATCATACCTCTGTCGATAATAACTGCATTATATGGGTAATAATGCATGTTATATTGATAATAATATAAGTAATAAGTATATTTATTACAGTTCTATCGTTAATAACTGTATAATATTGGTAATAATGCATGTTATGTTGATGATAATAAAAGTAATACGTATATTTATTACAGTTCTATCGATAATAACTGCATAATATGGGTAATAATGCATGTTATATTGATAATATCGGAAGTAATAAGTACAATTATTATAGTTCTAGCGATAATAATAGTACAATATGGCTAATAGTGCATGTTATATTGATAATAATAAAAGTAATAAGTATATTTATTATAGTTCTATCGATAATAACTGCATAATATGGGTAATAATGCATGTTATATTTATGATAATGACAGTTGTAAGTATATTTATTACAGTTCTAGCGATAATAACTGCATTATATGCGTAATAATGGATGTTATATTGATAATATCGGGAGTAATACGTATAATTATTACAGTTCTACCGATAGTACTAGTAAAATATGGCTAAGAGTGCCTGTTATATTGATAATAATAAAAGTAATAAGTATATTTATTATACTTCTGTCGATAATAACTGCATTATATGGGTAATAATGCATGTTATATTGATAATAATATAAGTAATAAGTATAATTATTACAGTTCTAGCGATAATAACTCCATTATATGGGTAATAATGCATGTTATATTGATAATAATATAAGTAATAAGTATATTTATTATAGTTCTATCGATAATAACTGCGTAATATGGGTAAGAATGCATGTTATATTGATGATAATAAAAGTAATACGTATATTTATTATAGCTCTAGCGATAATAACTGCATAATATGGGTAATAATGCATGCTATATTGATAATATTGGGAGTAATAAGTATAATTATTATAGTTCTAGCGATAATAATAGTAAAATATGGCAAATAGTGCATGTAATATTGATAATAATAAAAGTAATAAGTATATTTATTACAGTTCTATCCAAAACAACTGCATAATATGGGTAATAATGCATGTTATATTGATGATAATAAAAGTAATACGTATATTTATTATAGTTCTAGCGATAATAACTGCATAATATGGGTAATAATGCATGTTATATTGATAATAATATAAGTAATAAGTATAATTATTACAGTTCTAGCGATAATAACTGCATAATATGGGCAATAATGCACGTTATATTGCTAATAATATAAGTAGTAAGTATAATTATTACAGTTCTAGCGATAATAACTGCATTATATGGGTAATAATGCATATTATATTGATAATATCGGGAGTAATAAGTACAATTATTATAGTTCTGGCGATAATAATAGTACAATATGGCTAATAGTGCATGTTATATTGATAATAATAAAAGTAATAAGTACATTTATTATAGTTCTATCGATAATAACTGCACAATATGGGTAATAATGCATGTTATATTGATGATAATAAAAGAAAAAAGTATAATTATTACAGTTCTAGCGATAATAACAGCATAATATGGGTAATAATGCACGTTATATTGCTAATAATATAAGTAATGATTATAATTATTACAGTTCTAGCGATACTAACTGCATTATATGTGTAATATTGCATGTTGTATTGATAATATCGGGAGTAATAAGTACAATTATTATAGTTCTAGCGATAATAATAGTACAATATGGCTAATAGTGCATGTTATATTGATAATAATATAAGTAATAAGTATAATTATTACAGTTCTAGCGATAATAACTCCATTATATGGGTAATAATGCACGTTATATTGCTAATAATATAAGTAATAAGTATAATTATTACAGTTCTAGCGATAATAACTGCATAATATGGGCAATAATGCACGTTATATTGCTAATAATATAAGTAGTAAGTATAATTATTACAGTTCTAGCGATAATAACTGCATTATATGGGTAATAATGCATGTTATATTGATAATATCGGAAGTAATAAGTACAATTATTATAGTTCTAGCGATAATAATAGTACAATATGGCTAATAGTGCATGTTATATTGATAATAATAAAAGTAATAAGTATATTTATTATAGTTCTATCGATAATAACTGCATAATATGGGTAATAATGCATGTTATATTTATGATAATGACAGTTGTAAGTATATTTATTACAGTTCTAGCGATAATAACTGCATTATATGCGTAATAATGGATGTTATATTGATAATATCGGGAGTAATACGTATAATTATTACAGTTCTAGCGATAATACTAGTAAAATATGGCTAAGAGTGCCTGTTATATTGATAATGATAAAAGTAATAAGTATATTTATCATACCTCTGTCGATAATAACTGCATTATATGGGTAATAATGCATGTTATATTGATAATAATATAAGTAATAAGTATATTTATTACAGTTCTATCGTTAATAACTGTATAATATTGGTAATAATGCATGTTATGTTGATGATAATAAAAGTAATACGTATATTTATTACAGTTCTATCGATAATAACTGCATAATATGGGTAATAATGCATGTTATATTGATAATATCGGAAGTAATAAGTACAATTATTATAGTTCTAGCGATAATAATAGTACAATATGGCTAATAGTGCATGTTATATTGATAATAATAAAAGTAATAAGTATATTTATTATAGTTCTATCGATAATAACTGCATAATATGGGTAATAATGCATGTTATATTTATGATAATGACAGTTGTAAGTATATTTATTACAGTTCTAGCGATAATAACTGCATTATATGCGTAATAATGGATGTTATATTGATAATATCGGGAGTAATACGTATAATTATTACAGTTCTACCGATAATACTAGTAAAATATGGCTAAGAGTGCCTGTTATATTGATAATAATAAAAGTAATAAGTATATTTATTATACTTCTGTCGATAATAACTGCATTATATGGGTAATAATGCATGTTATATTGATAATAATATAAGTAATAAGTATAATTATTACAGTTCTAGCGATAATAACTCCATTATATGGGTAATAATGCATGTTATATTGATAATAATATAAGTAATAAGTATATTTATTATAGTTCTATCGATAATAACTGCGTAATATGGGTAAGAATGCATGTTATATTGATGATAATAAAAGTAATACAATTATTTATTATAGCTCTAGCGATAATAACTGCATAATATGGGTAATAATGCATGCTATATTGATAATATTGGGAGTAATAAGTATAATTATTATAGTTCTAGCGATAATAATAGTAAAATATGGCAAATAGTGCATGTAATATTGATAATAATAAAAGTAATAAGTATATTTATTACAGTTCTATCCAAAACAACTGCATAATATGGGTAATAATGCATGTTATATTGATGATAATAAAAGTAATACGTATATTTATTATAGTTCTAGCGATAATAACTGCATAATATGGGTAATAATGCATGTTATATTGATAATAATATAAGTAATAAGTATAATTATTACAGTTCTAGCGATAATAACTGCATAATATGGGCAATAATGCACGTTATATTGCTAATAATATAAGTAGTAAGTATAATTATTACAGTTCTAGCGATAATAACTGCATTATATGGGTAATAATGCATATTATATTGATAATATCGGGAGTAATAAGTACAATTATTATAGTTCTGGCGATAATAATAGTACAATATGGCTAATAGTGCATGTTATATTGATAATAATAAAAGTAATAAGTACATTTATTATAGTTCTATCGATAATAACTGCACAATATGGGTAATAATGCATGTTATATTGATGATAATAAAAGAAAAGAGTATAATTATTACAGTTCTAGCGATAATAACAGCATAATATGGGTAATAATGCACGTTATATTGCTAATAATATAAGTAATGATTATAATTATTACAGTTCTAGCGATACTAACTGCATTATATGTGTAATATTGCATGTTGTATTGATAATATCGGGAGTAATAAGTACAATTATTATAGTTCTAGCGATAATAATAGTACAATATGGCTAATAGTGCATGTTATATTGATAATAATATAAGTAATAAGTATAATTATTACAGTTCTAGCGATAATAACTCCATTATATGGGTAATAATGCACGTTATATTGCTAATAATATAAGTAATAAGTATAATTATTACAGTTCTAGCGATAATAACTGCATAATATGGGCAATAATGCACGTTATATTGCTAATAATATAAGTAGTAAGTATAATTATTACAGTTCTAGCGATAATAACTGCATTATATGGGTAATAATGCATATTATATTGATAATATCGGGAGTAATAAGTACAATTATTATAGTTCTGGCGATAATAATAGTACAATATGGCTAATAGTGCATGTTATATTGATAATAATAAAAGTAATAAGTACATTTATTATAGTTCTATCGATAATAACTGCACAATATGGGTAATAATGCATGTTATATTGATGATAATAAAAGAAAAAAGTATAATTATTACAGTTCTAGCGATAATAACAGCATAATATGGGTAATAATGCACGTTATATTGCTAATAATATAAGTAATGATTATAATTATTACAGTTCTAGCGATACTAACTGCATTATATGTGTAATATTGCATGTTGTATTGATAATATCGGGAGTAATAAGTACAATTATTATAGTTCTAGCGATAATAATAGTACAATATGGCTAATAGTGCATGTTATATTGATAATAATAAAAGTAATAAGTATATTTATTATAGTTCGATCGATAATAACTGCATAATATGGGTAATAATGCATGTTATATTGATGTTAATAAAAGTACTAAGTATATTTATTATAGTTCTAGCGATTATAACTGCATAATATGGGTAATAATGCATGTTATATTGAGAATAATATAAGTAATAAGTATAATTATTACAGTTCTAGCGATAATAACTGCATTATATGGGTAATAATGGATGTTATATTGATAATATCGGGAGTAATAAGTATAATTATTACAGTTCTAGCGATAATACTAGTAAAATATGGCCAAGAGTGCCTGTTATATTGATAATAATAAAAGTAATAAGTATATTTATTATACGTCTGTCGATAATAACTGCGTTATATGGGTAATAATGCATGTTATATTCATAATAATATAAGTAATAAGTATAATTATTAGAGTTCTAGCGATAATAACTGCATAATATGGGTAATAATGCATGTTATATTGATAATAATATAAGTAATAAGTATAATTATTACAGTTCTAGCGATAATAACTCCATTATATGGGTAATAATGCACGTTATATTGCTAATAATATAAGTAATAAGTATAATTATTACAGTTCTAGCGATAATAACTGCATAATATGGGCAATAATGCACGTTATATTGCTAATAATATAAGTAGTAAGTATAATTATTACAGTTCTGGCGATAATAACTGCATTATATGGGTAATAATGCACGTTATATTGCTAATAATACAAGTAATAAGTAGAATTATTACAGTTCTAGCGATAATAACTGCATTATACGGGTAATAATGCATGTTATATTGATAATAATAAACGTAATAAGTATATTTATTGTACTTCTGTCGATAATACCTGCATTATATGGGAAATAATGCATGTTATATTGATAATATCGGGAGTAATAAGTATAATTATTACAGTTCTAGCGATAATAACTGCATTATATGGGTAATAATGCACGTTATATTGCTAACAATATAAGTAATAAGTATAATTATTACAGTTCTAGCGATAATAACTGCATTATATGCGTAATAATGCATGTTATATTGATAATAATAAAAGTAATAAGAATATTTGTTATAGTTCTATCGATAATAACTGCATAATATGGGTAATAATGCATGTTATATTGATGATAATGGAAGTAGTAAGTATATTTATTACAGTTCCAGCGATAATAACTGCATTATATGCGTAATAATGCATGTTATATTGATAATATCGAGAGTAATAAGTATAATTATTATAGTTCTACCGATAATAATAGTAAAATATGGCTAATAGTGCATGTTATATTGATAATAATAAAAGTAATAAGTATATTTATTATAGTTCTATCGATAATAACTGCATAATATGGGTAATAATGCATGTTATATTGATGATAATAAAAGTAATACGTATATTTATTATAGTTCTAGCGATAATAACTGCATAATATGGGTAATAATGCACGTTATATTGATAATACTATAAGTAATAAGTATAATTATTACAGTTCTGGCGATAATAACTGCATTATATGGGTAATAATGCACGTTATATTGCTAATAATATAAGTAATAAGTATAATTATTACAGTTCTAGCGATAATAACTGCATTATACGGGTAATAATGCATGTTATATTGATAATAATATAAGTAATAAGTATAATTATTAGAGTTCTAGCGATAATAACTGCATTATATTGGTAATAATGCATGTTATATTGATGATAATGAAAGTAGTAAGTATATTTATTACAGTTCTAGCGATAATAACTGCATTATATGCGTAATAATGCATGTTATATTGATAATTTCGGGAGTAATAAGTGTAATTATTACAGGTCTAGCGATAATACTAGTAAAATATGGCTAAGAGTGCCTGTTATATTGATAATAATAAAAGTAATAAGTATGTTTATTATACTTCTGTCGATAATAACTGCATTATATGGGTAATAATGCATGTTATATTGATAATAATAAAAGTAATAAGAATATTTATTATAGTTCTATCGATAATAACTGCATAATATGGGTAATAATGCATGTTATATTGATGATAATGAAAGTAGTAAGTATATTTATTACAGTTCTAGCGATAATACTAGTAAAATATATCTAACAGTGCCTGTTATATTGATAATAATAATAGTAATAAGTATATTTATTATACTTCTGTCGATAATAACTGCATTATATGGGTAATAATGCATGTTATATTGATAATATCGGGAGGAACAAGTATAATTATTACAGTTCTAGCGATAATAACTGCATTATATGGGTAATAATGGATGTTATATTGATAATATCGGGAGTAATATGTATAATTATTACAGTTCTAGCGATAATACTAGTAAAATATGGCTAAGAGTGCCTGTTATATTGATAATAATAAAAGTAATAAGAATATTTATTATACTTCTGTCGATAATAACTGCATTATATGGGTAATAATGCATGTTATATTGATAATAATATAAGTAATAAGTATAATTATTACAGTTCTAGCGATAATAACTACATTATATGGGTAATAATGCATGTTATATTGATAATAATATAAGTAATAGGTATATTTATTATAGTTCTATCGATAATAACTGCGTAATATGGGTAAAAATGCATGTTATATTGATGATAATGAAAGTAGTGAGTATATTTATTGCAGTTCTAGCGATAATACTAGTAAAATATATCTAACAGTGCCTGTTATATTGATAATAATAATAGTAATAAGTATATTTATTATACTTCTGTCGATAATACCTGCATTATATGGGTAATAATGCATGTTATATTGATAATAGTATAAGTAATAAGTATAATTATTACAGTTCTAGCGATAATACTAGTAAAATATGGCTAAGAGTGCATGTTATATTGATAATAATAAAAGTTATAAGTATATTCATTACAGTTCTATCGATAATAACTGCATAATATGGGTAATAATGCATTTTATATTGATAATATCGGAAGTAATAAGTACAATTATTATAGTTCTAGCGATAATAATAGTACAATATGGCTAATAGTGCATGTTATATTGATAATAATAAAAGTAATAAGTATATTTATTATAGTTCTATCGATAATAACTGCATAATATGGGTAATAATGCATGTTATATTTATGACAATGACAGTTGTAAGTATATTTATTACAGTTCTAGCGATAATAACTGCATTATATGCGTAATAATGGATGTTATATTGATAATATCGGGAGTAATACGTATAATTATTACAGTTCTAGCGATAATACTAGTAAAATATGGCTAAGAGTGCCTGTTATATTGATAATGATAAAAGTAATAAGTATATTTATTATACCTCTGTCGATAATAACTGCATTATATGGGTAATAATGCATGTTATATTGATAATAATATAAGTAATAAGTATATTTATTACAGTTCTATCGTTAATAACTGTATAATATTGGTAATAATGCATGTTATGTTGATGATAATAAAAGTAATACGTATATTTATTATAGCTCTAGCGATAATAACTGCATAATATGGGTAATAATGCATGTTATATTGATAATATTGGGAGTAATAAGTATAATTATTATAGTTCTAGCGATAATAATAGTAAAATATGGCAAATAGTGCATGTTATAATGATAATAATAAAAATAATAAGTATATTTGTTACAGTTCTATCGATAATAACTGCATAATATGGGTAATAATGCATGTTATATTGATGATAATAAAAGTAATACGTATAATTATTACAGTTCTAGCGATAATAACTGCATTATATGGGTAATAAGGCATGTTATATTGATAATATCGGGAGTAATAAGTATAATTATTATAGCTCTAGCGATAATAATAGTAAAATATGGCTATTAGTGCCTGTTATATTGATAATAATAAAAGTAATAAGTATATTTATTATATCTCTGTCGATACTAACTGCATTATATGGGTAATAATGCATGTTATATTGACGATAATAAAAGTAAAATGTATATTTATTATAGCTCTAGCGATAATAACTGCATTATATGGGTAATAAGGCATGTTATATTGATAATATCGGGAGTAATAAGTATAATTATTATAGCTCTAGCGATAATAATAGTAAAATATGGCTATTAGTGCCTGTTATATTGATAATAATAAAAGTAATAAGTATATTTATTATATCTCTGTCGATACTAACTGCATTATATGGGTAATAATGCATGTTATATTGATGATAATAAAAGTAAAATGTATATTTATTATAGCTCTAGCGATAATAACCGCATAATATGGGTAATAATGCATGTTATATTGATAATATTGGGAGTAATAAGTATAATTATTATAGTTCTAGCGATAATAATAGTAAAATATGGCTATTAGTGCCTGTTATATTGATAATAATAAAAGTAATAAGTATATTTATTATACCTCTGTCGATACTAACTGCATTATATGGGTAATAATGCATGTTATATTGATGATAATATGAGTACTATGTATAATTATTACAGTTCTAGCGATAATAACTGCATAATATGGGTAATAATGCACGTTATATTGCTAATAATATAAGTAATAAGTATAATTATTACAGTTCTAGCGATAATAACTGCATAATATGGGTAATAATGCACGTTATATTGCTAATAATATAAGTAATAAGTATAATTATTACAGTTCTAGCGATAATACTAGTAAAATATGGCTAAGAGTGCATGTTATATTGATAATAATAAAAGTTATAAGTATATTTATTACAGTTCTATCGATAATAACTGCATAATATGGGTAATAATGCATGTTATATTGATAATATCGGAAGTAATAAGTACAATTATTATAGTTCTAGCGATAATAATAGTACAATATGGCTAATAGTGCATGTTATATTGATAATAATAAAAGTAATAAGTATATTTATTATAGTTCTATCGATAATAACTGCATAATATGGGTAATAATGCATGTTATATTTATGATAATGACAGTTGTAAGTATATTTATTACAGTTCTAGCGATAATAACTGCATTATATGCGTAATAATGGATGTTATATTGATAATATCGGGAGTAATACGTATAATTATTACAGTTCTAGCGATAATACTAGTAAAATATGGCTAAGAGTGCCTGTTATATTGATAATGATAAAAGTAATAAGTATATTTATCATACCTCTGTCGATAATAACTGCATTATATGGGTAATAATGCATGTTATATTGATAATAATATAAGTAATAAGTATATTTATTACAGTTCTATCGTTAATAACTGTATAATATTGGTAATAATGCATGTTATGTTGATGATAATAAAAGTAATACGTATATTTATTACAGTTCTATCGATAATAACTGCATAATATGGGTAATAATGCATGTTATATTGATAATATCGGAAGTAATAAGTACTATTATTATAGTTCTAGCGATAATAATAGTACAATATGGCTAATAGTGCATGTTATATTGATAATAATAAAAGTAATAAGTATATTTATTATAGTTCTATCGATAATAACTGCATAATATGGGTAATAATGCATGTTATATTTATGATAATGACAGTTGTAAGTATATTTATTACAGTTCTAGCGATAATAACTGCATTATATGCGTAATAATGGATGTTATATTGATAATATCGGGAGTAATACGTATAATTATTACAGTTCTACCGATAATACTAGTAAAATATGGCTAAGAGTGCCTGTTATATTGATAATAATAAAAGTAATAAGTATATTTATTATACTTCTGTCGATAATAACTGCATTATATGGGTAATAATGCATGTTATATTGATAATAATATAAGTAATAAGTATAATTATTACAGTTCTAGCGATAATAACTCCATTATATGGGTAATAATGCATGTTATATTGATAATAATATAAGTAATAAGTATATTTATTATAGTTCTATCGATAATAACTGCGTAATATGGGTAAGAATGCATGTTATATTGATGATAATAAAAGTAATACGTATATTTATTATAGCTCTAGCGATAATAACTGCATAATATGGGTAATAATGCATGCTATATTGATAATATTGGGAGTAATAAGTATAATTATTATAGTTCTAGCGATAATAATAGTAAAATATGGCAAATAGTGCATGTAATATTGATAATAATAAAAGTAATAAGTATATTTATTACAGTTCTATCCAAAACAACTGCATAATATGGGTAATAATGCATGTTATATTGATGATAATAAAAGTAATACGTATATTTATTATAGTTCTAGCGATAATAACTGCATAATATGGGTAATAATGCATGTTATATTGATAATAATATAAGTAATAAGTATAATTATTACAGTTCTAGCGATAATAACTCCATTATATGGGTAATAATGCACGTTATATTGCTAATAATATAAGTAATAAGTATAGTTATTACAGTTCTGGCGATAATAACTGCATAATATGGGCAATAATGCATGCTATATTGATAATATTGGGAGTAATAAGTATAATTATTATAGCTCTAGCGATAATAATAGTAAAATATGGCAAATAGTGCATGTAATATTGATAATAATAAAAGTAATAAGTATATTTATTACAGTTCTATCCAAAACAACTGCATAATATGGGTAATAATGCATGTTATATTGATGATAATAAAAGTAATACGTATATTTATTATAGTTCTAGCGATAATAACTGCATAATATGGGTAATAATGCATGTTATATTGATAATAATATAAGTAATAAGTATAATTATTACAGTTCTAGCGATAATAACTCCATTATATGGGTAATAATGCACGTTATATTGCTAATAATATAAGTAATAAGTATAGTTATTACAGTTCTGGCGATAATAACTGCATAATATGGGCAATAATGCACGTTATATTGCTAATAATATAAGTAGTAAGTATAATTATTACAGTTCTAGCGATAATAACTGCATTATATGGGTAATAATGCACGTTATATTGCTAATAATATAAGTAATGATTATAATTATTACAGTTCTAGCGATACTAACTGCATTATATGTGTAATATTGCATGTTGTATTGATAATATCGGGAGTAATAAGTACAATTATTATAGTTCTAGCGATAATAATAGTACAATATGGCTAATAGTGCATGTTATATTGATAATAATAAAAGTAATAAGTACATTTATTATAGTTCTATCGATAATAACTGCACAATATGGGTAATAATGCATGTTATATTGATGATAATAAAAGAAAAAAGTATAATTATTACAGTTCTAGCGATAATAACAGCATAATATGGGTAATAATGCACGTTATATTGCTAATAATATAAGTAATGATTATAATTATTACAGTTCTAGCGATACTAACTGCATTATATGTGTAATATTGCATGTTGTATTGATAATATCGGGAGTAATAAGTACAATTATTATAGTTCTAGCGATAATAATAGTACAATATGGCTAATAGTGCATGTTATATTGATAATAATATAAGTAATAAGTATAATTATTACAGTTCTAGCGATAATAACTCCATTATATGGGTAATAATGCACGTTATATTGCTAATAATATAAGTAATAAGTATAATTATTACAGTTCTAGCGATAATAACTGCATAATATGGGCAATAATGCACGTTATATTGCTAATAATATAAGTAGTAAGTATAATTATTACAGTTCTAGCGATAATAACTGCATTATATGGGTAATAATGCATATTATATTGATAATATCGGGAGTAATAAGTACAATTATTATAGTTCTGGCGATAATAATAGTACAATATGGCTAATAGTGCATGTTATATTGATAATAATAAAAGTAATAAGTACATTTATTATAGTTCTATCGATAATAACTGCACAATATGGGTAATAATGCATGTTATATTGATGATAATAAAAGAAAAAAGTATAATTATTACAGTTCTAGCGATAATAACAGCATAATATGGGTAATAATGCACGTTATATTGCTAATAATATAAGTAATGATTATAATTATTACAGTTCTAGCGATACTAACTGCATTATATGTGTAATATTGCATGTTGTATTGATAATATCGGGAGTAATAAGTACAATTATTATAGTTCTAGCGATAATAATAGTACAATATGGCTAATAGTGCATGTTATATTGATAATAATAAAAGTAATAAGTATATTTATTATAGTTCGATCGATAATAACTGCATAATATGGGTAATAATGCATGTTATATTGATGTTAATAAAAGTACTAAGTATATTTATTATTGTTCTAGCGATTATAACTGCATAATATGGGTAATAATGCATGTTATATTGAGAATAATATAAGTAATAAGTATAATTATTACAGTTCTAGCGATAATAACTGCATTATATGGGTAATAATGGATGTTATATTGATAATATCGGGAGTAATAAGTATAATTATTACAGTTCTAGCGATAATACTAGTAAAATATGGCCAAGAGTGCCTGTTATATTGATAATAATAAAAGTAATAAGTATATTTATTATACGTCTGTCGATAATAACTGCGTTATATGGGTAATAATGCATGTTATATTCATAATAATATAAGTAATAAGTATAATTATTAGAGTTCTAGCGATAATAACTGCATTATATTGGTAATAATGCATGTTATATTGATAATAATAAAAGTAATAAGTATGTTTATTATACTTCTGTCGATAATAACTGCATTATATGGGTAATAATGCATGTTATATTGATAATAATATAAGTAATAAGTATAATTATTACAGTTCTGGCGATAATAACTGCATTATATGGGTAATAATGCATGTTATATTGATAATATCGGGAGTAATAAGTATAATTATTACAGTTCTAGCGATAATACTAGTAAAATATGGCTAAGAGTGCCTGTTATATTGACCATAATAAAAGTAATAAGTATATTTATTATACGTCTGTCGACAATAACTGCATTATATGGGTAATAATGCATGTTATATTGATAATAATATAAGTAATAAGTATAACTATTAGAGTTCTAGCGATAATAACTGCATTATATGGGTAATAATGCATGTTATATTGATGATAATGAAAGTAGTAAGTATATTTATTACAGTTCTAGCGATAATAACTGCATTATATGCGTAATAATGCATGTTATATTGATAATTTCGGGAGTAATAAGTATAATTACTACAGTTCAAGCGATAATACTAGTAAAATATATCTAACAGTGCCTGTTATATTGATAATATCGGGAGTAATACGTATAATTATTACAGTTCTAGCGATAATACTAGTAAAATATGGCTAAGAGTGCCTGTTATATTGACCATAATAAAAGTAATAAGTATATTTATTATACGTCTGTCGACAATAACTGCATTATATGGGTAATAATGCATGTTATATTGATAATAATATAAGTAATAAGTATAACTATTAGAGTTCTAGCGATAATAACTGCATTATATGGGTAATAATGCATGTTATATTGATGTTAATAAAAGTACTAAGTATATTTATTATAGTTCTAGCGATTATAACTGCATAATATGGGTAATAATGCATGTTATATTGAGAATAATATAAGTAATAAGTATAATTATTATAGTTCTATCGATAATAACTGCATAATATGGGTAATAATGCATGTTATATTGATAATATCGGGAGTAGTAAGTATAATTATTACAGTTCTAGCGATAATAACTGCATTATATGGGTAATAATGGATGTTATATTGATAACATCGGGAGTAATAAGTATAATTATTACAGTTCTAGCGATAATACTAGTGAAATATGGCTAAGAGTGCCTGTTATATTGATAATAATAGAAGTAATAAGTGTATTTATTATACTTCTGTCGATAATAACTGCATTATATGGGTAATAATGCATGTTATATTGATAATATCGGGAGTAATAAGTATAATTATTACAGTTCTAGCGATAATAACTGCATTATATGGGTAATAATGGATGTTATATTGATAATATCGGGAGTAATATGTATAATTATAACAGTTCTAGCGATAATACTAGTAAAATATGGCTAAGAGTGCCTGTTATATTGATAATAATAAAAGTAATAAGAATATTTATTATACTTCTGTCGATAATAACTGCATTATATGGGTAATAATGCATGTTATATTGATAATAATATAAGTAATATGTATATTTATTACAGTTCTATCGTTAATAACTGTATAATATTGGTAATAATGCATGTTATGTTGATGATAATAAAAGTAATACGTATATTTATTATAGCTCTAGCGATAATAACTGCATAATATGGGTAATAATGCATGTTATATTGATAATATTGGGAGTAATAAGTATAATTATTATAGTTCTAGCGATAATAATAGTAAAATATGGGAAATAGTGCATGTTATAATGATAATATTAAAAATAATAAGTATATTTATTACAGTTCTATCGATAATAACTGCATAATATGGGTAATAATGCATGTTATATTGATGATAATAAAAGTAATACGTATAATTATTACAGTTCTAGCGATAATAACTGCATTATATGGGTAATAAGGCATGTTATATTGATAATATCGGGAGTAATAAGTATAATTATTATAGCTCTAGCGATAATAATAGTAAAATATGGCTATTAGTGCCTGTTATATTGATAATAATAAAAGTAATAAGTATATTTATTATATCTCTGTCGATACTAACTGCATTATATGGGTAATAATGCATGTTATATTGACGATAATAAAAGTAAAATGTATATTTATTATAGCTCTAGCGATAGTAACTGCATTATATGGGTACTAAGGCATGTTATATTGATAATATCGGGAGTAATAAGTATAATTATTATAGCTCTAGCGATAATAATAGTAAAATATGGCTATTAGTGCCTGTTATATTGATAATAATAAAAGTAATAAGTATATTTATTATATCTCTGTCGATACTAACTGCATTATATGGGTAATAATGCATGTTATATTGATGATAATAAAAGTAAAATGTATATTTATTATAGCTCTAGCGATAATAACCGCATAATATGGGTAATAATGCATGTTATATTGATAATATTGGGAGTAATAAGTATAATTATTACAGTTCTAGCGATAATAACTGCATTATATGGGTAATAATGGATGTTATATTGATAATATCGGGAGTAATATGTATAATTATAACAGTTCTAGCGATAATACTAGTAAAATATGGCTAAGAGTGCCTGTTATATTGATAATAATAAAAGTAATAAGAATATTTATTATACTTCTGTCGATAATAACTGCATTATATGGGTAATAATGCATGTTATATTGATAATAATATAAGTAATAAGTATATTTATTACAGTTCTATCGTTAATAACTGTATAATATTGGTAATAATGCATGTTATGTTGATGATAATAAAAGTAATACGTATATTTATTATAGCTCTAGCGATAATAACTGCATAATATGGGTAATAATGCATGTTATATTGATAATATTGGGAGTAATAAGTATAATTATTATAGTTCTAGCGATAATAATAGTAAAATATGGGAAATAGTGCATGTTATAATGATAATATTAAAAATAATAAGTATATTTATTACAGTTCTATCGATAATAACTGCATAATATGGGTAATAATGCATGTTATATTGATGATAATAAAAGTAATACGTATAATTATTACAGTTCTAGCGATAATAACTGCATTATATGGGTAATAAGGCATGTTATATTGATAATATCGGGAGTAATAAGTATAATTATTATAGCTCTAGCGATAATAATAGTAAAATATGGCTATTAGTGCCTGTTATATTGATAATAATAAAAGTAATAAGTATATTTATTATATCTCTGTCGATACTAACTGCATTATATGGGTAATAATGCATGTTATATTGACGATAATAAAAGTAAAATGTATATTTATTATAGCTCTAGCGATAGTAACTGCATTATATGGGTACTAAGGCATGTTATATTGATAATATCGGGAGTAATAAGTATAATTATTATAGCTCTAGCGATAATAATAGTAAAATATGGCTATTAGTGCCTGTTATATTGATAATAATAAAAGTAATAAGTATATTTATTATATCTCTGTCGATACTAACTGCATTATATGGGTAATAATGCATGTTATATTGATGATAATAAAAGTAAAATGTATATTTATTATAGCTCTAGCGATAATAACCGCATAATATGGGTAATAATGCATGTTATATTGATAATATTGGGAGTAATAAGTATAATTATTATAGCTCTAGCGATAATAATAGTAAAATATGGCTATTAGTGCCTGTTATATTGATAATAATAAAAGTAATAAGTATATTTATTATATCTCTGTCGATACTAACTGCATTATATGGGTAATAATGCATGTTATATTGATGATAATAAAAGTAAAATGTATATTTATTATAGCTCTAGCGATAATAACCGCATAATATGGGTAATAATGCATGTTATATTGATAATATCGGGAGTAATAAGTATAATTATTACACTTCTAGCGATAATAACTGCATTATATGGGTAATAATGGATGTTATATTGATAATATCGGGAGTAATATGTATAATTATTACAGTTCTACCGATAATACTAGTAAAATATGGCTAAGAGTGTCTGTTATATTGATAATAATAAAAGCAATAAGTATATTTATTATACTTCTGTCGATAATAACTGCATTATATGGGTAATAATGCATGTTATATTGATAATAATATAAGTAATAAGTATAATTATTACAGTTCTATCGATAATAACTGCGTAATATGGGTAAGAATGCATGTTATATTGATGATAATAAAAGTAATACGTATATTTATTATAGCTCTAGCGATAATAACTGCATAATATGGGTAATAATGCATGCTATATTGATAATATTGGGAGTAATAAGTATAATTATTATAGTTCTAGCGATAATAATAGTAAAATATGGCAAATAGTGCATGTAATATTGATAATAATAAAAGTAATAAGTATATTTATTACAGTTCTATCCAAAACAACTGCATAATATGGGTAATAATGCATGTTATATTGATGATAATAAAAGTAATACGTATATTTATTATAGTTCTAGCGATAATAACTGCATAATATGGGTAATAATGCATGTTATATTGATAATAATATAAGTAATAAGTATAGTTATTACAGTTCTAGCGATAATAACTCCATTATATGGGTAATAATGCACGTTATATTGCTAATAATATAAGTAATAAGTATAATTATTACAGTTCTAGCGATAATAACTGCATAATATGGGCAATAATGCACGTTATATTGCTAATAATATAAGTAGTAAGTATAATTATTACAGTTCTAGCGATAATAACTGCATTATATGGGTAATAATGCATATTATATTGATAACATCGGGAGTAATAAGTACAATTATTATAGTTCTGGCGATAATAATAGTACAATATGGCTAATAGTGCATGTTATATTGATAATAATAAAAGTAATAAGTACATTTATTATAGTTCTATCGATAATAACTGCACAATATGGGTAATAATGCATGTTATATTGATGATAATAAAAGAAATAAGTACAATTATTATAGTTCTAGCGATAATAATAGTACAATATGGCTAATAGTGCATGTTATATTGATAATAATAAAAGTAATAAGTATATTTATTATAGTTCGATCGATAATAACTGCATAATATGGGTAATAATGCATGTTATATTGATGTTAATAAAAGTACTAAGTATATTTATTATTGTTCTAGCGATTATAACTGCATAATATGGGTAATAATGCATGTTATATTGAGAATAATATAAGTAATAAGTATAACTATTACAGTTCTAGCGATAATAACTGCATTATATGGGTAATAATGGATGTTATATTGATAATATCGGGAGTAATAAGTATAATTATTACAGTTCTAGCGATAATACTAGTAAAATATGGCCAAGAGTGCCTGTTATATTGATAATAATAAAAGTAATAAGTATATTTATTATACGTCTGTCGATAATAACTGCGTTATATGGGTAATAATGCATGTTATATTCATAATAATATAAGTAATAAGTATAATTATTAGAGTTCTAGCGATAATAACTGCATTATATTGGTAATAATGCATGTTATATTGATAATAATAAAAGTAATAAGTATGTTTATTATACTTCTGTCGATAATAACTGCATTATATGGGTAATAATGCATGTTATATTGATAATAATATAAGTAATAAGTATAATTATTACAGTTCTGGCGATAATAACTGCATTATATGGGTAATAATGCATGTTATATTGATAATATCGGGAGTAATAAGTATAATTATTACAGTTCTAGCGATAATACTAGTAAAATATGGCTAAGAGTGCCTGTTATATTGACCATAATAAAAGTAATAAGTATATTTATTATACGTCTGTCGACAATAACTGCATTATATGGGTAATAATGCATGTTATATTGATAATAATATAAGTAATAAGTATAACTATTAGAGTTCTAGCGATAATAACTGCATTATATGGGTAATAATGCATGTTATATTGATGATAATGAAAGTAGTAAGTATATTTATTACAGTTCTAGCGATAATAACTGCATTATATGCGTAATAATGCATGTTATATTGATAATTTCGGGAGTAATAAGTATAATTACTACAGTTCAAGCGATAATACTAGTAAAATATATCTAACAGTGCCTGTTATATTGATAATATCGGGAGTAATACGTATAATTATTACAGTTCTAGCGATAATACTAGTAAAATATGGCTAAGAGTGCCTGTTATATTGACCATAATAAAAGTAATAAGTATATTTATTATACGTCTGTCGACAATAACTGCATTATATGGGTAATAATGCATGTTATATTGATAATAATATAAGTAATAAGTATAACTATTAGAGTTCTAGCGATAATAACTGCATTATATGGGTAATAATGCATGTTATATTGATGTTAATAAAAGTACTAAGTATATTTATTATAGTTCTAGCGATTATAACTGCATAATATGGGTAATAATGCATGTTATATTGAGAATAATATAAGTAATAAGTATAATTATTATAGTTCTATCGATAATAACTGCATAATATGGGTAATAATGCATGTTATATTGATAATATCGGGAGTAGTAAGTATAATTATTACAGTTCTAGCGATAATAACTGCATTATATGGGTAATAATGGATGTTATATTGATAACATCGGGAGTAATAAGTATAATTATTACAGTTCTAGCGATAATACTAGTGAAATATGGCTAAGAGTGCCTGTTATATTGATAATAATAGAAGTAATAAGTGTATTTATTATACTTCTGTCGATAATAACTGCATTATATGGGTAATAATGCATGTTATATTGATAATATCGGGAGTAATAAGTATAATTATTACAGTTCTAGCGATAATAACTGCATTATATGGGTAATAATGGATGTTATATTGATAATATCGGGAGTAATATGTATAATTATAACAGTTCTAGCGATAATACTAGTAAAATATGGCTAAGAGTGCCTGTTATATTGATAATAATAAAAGTAATAAGAATATTTATTATACTTCTGTCGATAATAACTGCATTATATGGGTAATAATGCATGTTATATTGATAATAATATAAGTAATAAGTATATTTATTACAGTTCTATCGTTAATAACTGTATAATATTGGTAATAATGCATGTTATGTTGATGATAATAAAAGTAATACGTATATTTATTATAGCTCTAGCGATAATAACTGCATAATATGGGTAATAATGCATGTTATATTGATAATATTGGGAGTAATAAGTATAATTATTATAGTTCTAGCGATAATAATAGTAAAATATGGGAAATAGTGCATGTTATAATGATAATATTAAAAATAATAAGTATATTTATTACAGTTCTATCGATAATAACTGCATAATATGGGTAATAATGCATGTTATATTGATGATAATAAAAGTAATACGTATAATTATTACAGTTCTAGCGATAATAACTGCATTATATGGGTAATAAGGCATGTTATATTGATAATATCGGGAGTAATAAGTATAATTATTATAGCTCTAGCGATAATAATAGTAAAATATGGCTATTAGTGCCTGTTATATTGATAATAATAAAAGTAATAAGTATATTTATTATATCTCTGTCGATACTAACTGCATTATATGGGTAATAATGCATGTTATATTGACGATAATAAAAGTAAAATGTATATTTATTATAGCTCTAGCGATAGTAACTGCATTATATGGGTACTAAGGCATGTTATATTGATAATATCGGGAGTAATAAGTATATTTATTATAGCTCTAGCGATAATAATAGTAAAATATGGCTATTAGTGCCTGTTATATTGATAATAATAAAAGTAATAAGTATATTTATTATATCTCTGTCGATACTAACTGCATTATATGGGTAATAATGCATGTTATATTGATGATAATAAAAGTAAAATGTATATTTATTATAGCTCTAGCGATAATAACCGCATAATATGGGTAATAATGCATGTTATATTGATAATATTGGGAGTAATAAGTATAATTATTATAGCTCTAGCGATAATAATAGTAAAATATGGCTATTAGTGCCTGTTATATTGATAATAATAAAAGTAATAAGTATATTTATTATATCTCTGTCGATACTAACTGCATTATATGGGTAATAATGCATGTTATATTGATGATAATAAAAGTAAAATGTATATTTATTATAGCTCTAGCGATAATAACCGCATAATATGGGTAATAATGCATGTTATATTGATAATATCGGGAGTAATAAGTATAATTATTACACTTCTAGCGATAATAACTGCATTATATGGGTAATAATGGATGTTATATTGATAATATCGGGAGTAATATGTATAATTATTACAGTTCTACCGATAATACTAGTAAAATATGGCTAAGAGTGTCTGTTATATTGATAATAATAAAAGTAATAAGTATATTTATTATACTTCTGTCGATAATAACTGCATTATATGGGTAATAATGCATGTTATATTGATAATAATATAAGTAATAAGTATAATTATTACAGTTCTAGCGATAATACTAGAAAAATATGGCTAAGAGTGCCTGTTACATTGACCATAATAAAAGTAATAAGTATATTTATTATACGTCTGTCGACAATAACTGCATTATATGGGTAATAATGCATGTTATATTGATAATAATATAAGTAATAAGTATAATTATTACAGTTCTAGCGATAATAACTGCATTATATGGGTAATAATGCATGTTATATTGATAGTATCGGGAGCAATAAGTACAATTATTATAGTTCTAGCGATAATAATAGTACAATATGGCTAATAGTGCATGTTATATTGATAATAATAAAAGTAATAAGTATATTTATTATAGTTCTATCGATAATAACTGCATAATATGGGTAATAATGCATGTTATATTGATAATATCGGGAGTAATAAGTATAATTATTATAGTTCTAGCGATAATAATAGTAAAATATGGCTGATAGTGCATGTTATATTGATAATAATAAAAGTAATAAGTATATTTATTATAGTTCTATCGATCATAACTGCATAATATGGGTAATAATGCATGTTATATTGATGATAATAAAAGTAATACGTATATTTATTATAGTTCTAGCGATAATAACTGCATAATATGGGTAATAATGCATGTTATATTGATAAAAATATACGTAATAAGTATAATTATTACAGTTCTGGCGATAATAACTGCATTATATGGGTAATAATGCACGTTATATTGCTAATAATACAAGTAATAAGTATAATTATTACAGTTCTAGCGATAATAACTGCATTATATTGGTAATAATGCATGTTATATTGATAATAATAAAAGTAATAAGTATGTTTATTATACTTCTGTCGATAATAACTGCATTATATGGGTAATAATGCATGTTATATTGATAATAATATAAGTAATAAGTATAATTATTACAGTTCTGGCGATAATAACTGCATTATATGGGTAATAATGCATGTTATATTGATAATATCGGGAGTAATAAGTATAATTATTACAGTTCTAGCGATAATACTAGCAAAATATGGCTAAGAGTGCCTGTTATATTGACCATAATAAAAGTAATAAGTATATTTATTATACGTCTGTCGACAATAACTGCATTATATGGGTAATAATGCATGTTATATTGATAATAATATAAGTAATAAGTATAACTATTAGAGTTCTAGCGATAATAACTGCATTATATGGGTAATAATGCATGTTATATTGATGATAATGAAAGTAGTAAGTATATTTATTACAGTTCTAGCGATAATAACTGCATTATATGCGTAATAATGCATGTTATATTGATAATTTCGGGAGTAATAAGTATAATTACTACAGTTCAAGCGATAATACTAGTAAAATATATCTAACAGTGCCTGTTATATTGATAATATCGGGAGTAATACGTATAATTATTACAGTTCTAGCGATAATACTAGTAAAATATGGCTAAGAGTGCCTGTTATATTGACCATAATAAAAGTAATAAGTATATTTATTATACGTCTGTCGACAATAACTGCATTATATGGGTAATAATGCATGTTATATTGATAATAATATAAGTAATAAGTATAACTATTAGAGTTCTAGCGATAATAACTGCATTATATGGGTAATAATGCATGTTATATTGATGTTAATAAAAGTACTAAGTATATTTATTATAGTTCTAGCGATTATAACTGCATAATATGGGTAATAATGCATGTTATATTGAGAATAATATAAGTAATAAGTATAATTATTATAGTTCTATCGATAATAACTGCATAATATGGGTAATAATGCATGTTATATTGATAATATCGGGAGTAGTAAGTATAATTATTGCAGTTCTAGCGATAATAACTGCATTATATGGGTAATAATGGATGTTATATTGATAACATCGGGAGTAATAAGTATAATTATTACAGTTCTAGCGATAATACTAGTGAAATATGGCTAAGAGTGCCTGTTCTATTGATAATAATAGAAGTAATAAGTGTATTTATTATACTTCTGTCGATAATAACTGCATTATATGGGTAATAATGCATGTTATATTGATAATATCGGGAGTAATAAGTATAATTATTACAGTTCTAGCGATAATAACTGCATTATATGGGTAATAATGGATGTTATATTGATAATATCGGGAGTAATATGTATAATTATAACAGTTCTAGCGATAATACTAGTAAAATATGGCTAAGAGTGCCTGTTATATTGATAATAATAAAAGTAATAAGAATATTTATTATACCTCTGTCGATAATAACTGCATTATATGGGTAATAATGCATGTTATATTGATAATAATATAAGTAATAAGTATATTTATTACAGTTCTATCGTTAATAACTGTATAATATTGGTAATAATGCATGTTATGTTGATGATAATAAAAGTAATACGTATATTTATTATAGCTCTAGCGATAATAACTGCATAATATGGGTAATAATGCATGTTATATTGATAATATTGGGAGTAATAAGTATAATTATTATAGTTCTAGCGATAATAATAGTAAAATATGGCAAATAGTGCATGTTATATTGATAATAATAAAAATAATAAGTATATTTATTACAGTTCTATCGATAATAACTGCATAATATGGGTAATAATGCATGTTATATTGATAATTTCGGGATTAATAAGTGTAATTATTACAGGTCTAGCGATAATACTAGTAAAATATGGCTAAGAGTGCCTGTTATATTGATAATAATAAAAGTAATAAGTATGTTTATTATACTTCTGTCGATAATTACTGCATTATATGGGTAATAATGCATGTTATATTGATAATAATATAAGTAATAAGTATAATTATTACAGTTCTGGCGATAATAACTGCATTATATGGGTAATAATGCATGTTATATTGATAATAATATAAGTAATAAGTATAATTACTACAGTTCTAGCGATAATAACTGCATTATATGGGTAATAATGGATGTTATATTCACAATATCGGGAGTAATAAGTATATTTATTATAGTTCTATCGATAATAACTGCATAATATGGGTAATAATGCATGTTATATTGATAATATCGGGAGTAATAAGTATAATTATTACAGTTCTAGCGATAATACTAGTAAAATATGGCCAAGAGTGCCTGTTATATTGATAATAATAAAAGTAATAAGTATATTTATTATACGTCTGTCGATAATAACTGCGTTATATGGGTAATAATGCATGTTATATTCATAATAATATAAGTAATAAGTATAATTATTAGAGTTCTAGCGATAATAACTGCATTATATTGGTAATAATGCATGTTATATTGATAATAATATAAGTAATAAGTATAATTATTACAGTTCTGGCGATAATAACTGCATTATATGGGTAATAATGCATGTTATATTGATAATAATATAAGTAATAAGTATAATTACTACAGTTCTAGCGATAATAACTGCATTATATGGGTAATAATGGATGTTATATTCACAATATCGGGAGTAATAAGTATATTTATTATAGTTCTATCGATAATAACTGCATAATATGGGTAATAATGCATGTTATATTGATAATATCGGGAGTAATAAGTATAATTATTACAGTTCTAGCGATAATACTAGTAAAATATGGCCAAGAGTGCCTGTTATATTGATAATAATAAAAGTAATAAGTATATTTATTATACGTCTGTCGATAATAACTGCGTTATATGGGTAATAATGCATGTTATATTCATAATAATATAAGTAATAGGTATAATTATTAGAGTTCTAGCGATAATAACTGCATTATATTGGTAATAATGCATGTTATATTGATGATAATGAAAGTAGTAAGTATATTTATTACAGTTCTAGCGATAATAACTGCATTATATGCGTAATAATGCATGTTATATTGATAATTTCGGGAGTAATAAGTGTAATTATTACAGGTCTAGCGATACTACTAGTAAAATATGGCTAAGGGTGCCTGTTATATTGACCATAATAAAAGTAATAAGTATATTTATTATACGTCTGTCGACAATAACTGCATTATATGGGTAATAATGCATGTTATATTGATAATAATATAAGTAATAAGTATAACTATTAGAGTTCTAGCGATAATAACTGCATTATATGCGTAATAATGCATGTTATATTGATAATATCGGGAGTAATAAGTATAATTATTACAGTTCTAGCGATAATACTAGTAAAATATGGCCAAGAGTGCCTGTTATATTGATAATAATAAAAGTAATAAGTATATTTATTATACGTCTGTCGATAATAACTGCGTTATATGGGTAATAATGCATGTTATATTCATAATAATATAAGTAATAAGTATAATTATTAGAGTTCTAGCGATAATAACTGCATTATATTGGTAATAATGCATGTTATATTGATAATAATATAAGTAATAAGTATAATTATTACAGTTCTGGCGATAATAACTGCATTATATGGGTAATAATGCATGTTATATTGATAATAATATAAGTAATAAGTATAATTACTACAGTTCTAGCGATAATAACTGCATTATATGGGTAATAATGGATGTTATATTCACAATATCGGGAGTAATAAGTATATTTATTATAGTTCTATCGATAATAACTGCATAATATGGGTAATAATGCATGTTATATTGATAATATCGGGAGTAATAAGTATAATTATTACAGTTCTAGCGATAATACTAGTAAAATATGGCCAAGAGTGCCTGTTATATTGATAATAATAAAAGTAATAAGTATATTTATTATACGTCTGTCGATAATAACTGCGTTATATGGGTAATAATGCATGTTATATTCATAATAATATAAGTAATAAGTATAATTATTAGAGTACTAGCGACAATAACTGCATTATATTGGTAATAATGCATGTTATATTGATGATAATGAAAGTAGTAAGTATATTTATTACAGTTCTAGCGATAATAACTGCATTATATGCGTAATAATGCATGTTATATTGATAATTTCGGGAGTAATAAGTGTAATTATTACAGGTCTAGCGATACTACTAGTAAAATATGGCTAAGGGTGCCTGTTATATTGACCATAATAAAAGTAATAAGTATATTTATTATACGTCTGTCGACAATATCTGCATTATATGGGTAATAATGCATGTTATATTGATAATAATATAAGTAATAAGTATAACTATTAGAGTTCTAGCGATAATAACTGCATTATGTGGGTAATAATGCATGTTATATTGATGATAATGAAAGTAGTAAGTATATTTATTACAGTTCTAGCGATAATAACTGCACTATATGCGTAATAATGCATGTTATATTGATAATTTCGGGAGTAATATGTATAATTATTACAGTTCTGGCGATAATAACTGCATTATATGGGTAATAATGCACGTTATATTGCTAATAATACAAGTACTAAGTATAATTATTACAGTTCTAGCGATAATAACTGCATAATATGGGTAATAATGCACGTTATATTGCTAATAATATAAGTAATAAGTATAATTATTATAGTTCTAGCGATAATAATAGTAAAATATGGCTAATAGTACATGTTATACTGATAATAATAAAAGTAATAAGTATATTTACTATACTTCTGTCGATAATAACTGCATTATATGGGAAATAATGCATGTTATATTGATAATATCGGGAGTAGTAAGTATAATTATTACAGTTCTAGCGATAATAACTGCATTATATGGGTAATAATGGATGTTATATTGATAATATCGGGAGTAATAAGTATAATTATTACAGTTCTAGCGATAATACTAGTGAAATATGGCTAAGAGTGCCTGTTATATTGATAATAATAGAAGTAATAAGTGTATTTATTATACTTCTGTCGATAATAACTGCATTATATGGGTAATAATGCACGTTATATTGCTAATAATATAAGTAATAAGTATAATTATTACAGTTCTAGCGATAATAACTGCATTATATGGGTAATAATGCATGTTATATTGATAATATCGGGAGCAATAAGTACAATTATTATAGTTCTAGCGATAATAATAGTACAATATGGCTAATAGTGCATGTTATATTGATAATAATAAAAGTAATAAGTATATTTATTATAGTTCTATCGATAATAACTGCATAATATGGGTAATAATGCATGTTATATTGATAATATCGGGAGTAATAAGTATAATTATTATAGTTCTAGCGATAATAATAGTAAAATATGGCTGATAGTGCATGTTATATTGATAATAATAAAAGTAATAAGTATATTTATTATAGTTCTATCGATAATAACTGCATAATATGGGTAATAATGCATGTTATATTGATGATAATGAAAGTAATACGTATATTTATTATAGTTCTAACGATAATAACTGCATAATATGGGTAATAATGCATGTTATATTGATAAAAATATACGTAATAAGTATAATTATTACAGTTCTGGCGATAATAACTGCATTATATGGGTAATAATGCACGTTATATTGCTAATAATACAAGTAATAAGTATAATTATTACAGTTCTAGCGATAATAACTGCATTATACGGGTAATAATGCATGTTATATTGATAATAATAAAAGTAATAAGTATATTTATTATTGTTCTATCGATAATAACTGCATAATATGGGTAATAATGCATGTTATATTGATAATAATATAAGTAATAAGTATAATTATTACAGTTCTGGCGATAATAACTGCATTATATGCGTAATAATGCACGTTATATTGCTAATAATACAAGTAATGAGTATAATTATTACAGTTCTAGCGATACTAACTGCATTATATGGGTAATAATGCATGTTATATTGATAATATCGGGAGTAATAAGTACAATTATTATAGTTCTAGCGATAATAATAGTACAATATGACTAATAGTGCATGTTATATCGATAATAATAAAAGTAATAAGTATACTTATTATAGTTCCATCGATAATAACTGCATAATATGGGTAATAATGCATGTTATACTGATGATAATAAAACTAATAAGTATAATTATTACAGTTCTAGCGTTAATAACTGCATAATATGGGTAATAATGCACGTTATATTGAGAATAATATAAGTAATAAGTATAATTATTACAGTTCTAGCGATAAAGCTGCATTATATGGGTGATAATGGATATTATATTGATAATATCGGGAGTAATAAGTATAATTATTACAGTTCTAGCGATAATACTAGTAAAATATGGCTAAGAGTGCCTGTTATATTGATAATAATAAAAGTAATAGGTATATTTATTATACTTCTGTCGATAATAACTGCATTATATGGGTAATAATGCATGTTATATTGATAATAATATAAGTAATAAGTATAATTATTACTGTTCTAGCGATAATTATAGTAAAATATGGCTAATAGTGCATGTTATATTGATAATAATAAAAGTAATAAGTATATTTATCATTGTTCTATCGATAATAGCTGCATAATATGGGTAATAATGCATATTATATTGATGATAATAAAAGTAATACGTATATTTATTATAGTTCTAGCGATAATAACTGCATAATATGGGTAATAAAGCATGTTATATTGATAATAATATAAGTAATAAGTATAATTATTACAGTTCTAGCGATAATAACTCCATTACATGGGTAATAATGCATGTTATATTGATAATAATATAAGTAATAAGTATAATTACTACAGTTCTAGCGATAATAACTGCATTATATGGGTAATAATGGATGTTATATTCACAATATCGGGAGTAATAAGTATATTTATTATAGTTCTATCGATAATAACTGCATAATATGGGTAATAATGCATGTTATATTGATAATATCGGGAGTAATAAGTATAATTATTACAGTTCTAGCGATAATACTAGTAAAATATTGCCAAGAGTGCCTGTTATATTGATAATAATAAAAGTAATAAGTATATTTATTATACGTCTGTCGATAATAACTGCGTTATATGGGTAATAATGCATGTTATATTCATAATAATATAAGTAATAAGTATAATTATTAGAGTTCTAGCGATAATAACTGCATTATATGGGTAATAATGCATGTTATATTGATAGTATCGGAAGCAATAAGTACAATTATTATAGTTCTAGCGATAATAATAGTACAATATGGCTAATAGTGCACGTTATATTGATAATAATAAAAGTAATAAGTATAGTTATTATAGTTCTATCGATAATAACTGCATAATATGGGTAATAATGCATGTTATATTGATAATATCGGGAGTAATAAGTATAATTATTATAGTTCTAGCGATAATAATAGTAAAATATGGCTGATAGTGCATGTTATATTGATAATAATAAAAGTAATAAGTATATTTATTATAGTTCTATCGATAATAACTGCATAGTATGGGTAATAATGCATGTTATATTGATGATAATAAAAGTAATACGTATATTTATTATAGTTCTAGCGATAATAACTGCATAATATGGGTAATAATGCATGTTATATTGATAAAAATATACGTAATAAGTATAATTATTACAGTTCTGGCGATAATAACTGCATTATATGGGTAATAATGCACGTTATATTGCTAATAATACAAGTAATAAGTATAATTATTACAGTTCTAGCGATAATAACTGCATTATATGGGTAATAATGCATGTTATATTGATAATAATAAAAGTAATAAGTATATTTATTATAGTTCTATCGATAATAACTGCATAATATGGGTAATAATGCATGTTATATTGATAATATCGGGAGTAATAAGTATAATTATTACAGTTCTAGCGATAATACTAGTAAAATATATTTAACAGTGCCTGTTATATTGATAATAATAATAGTAATAAGTATAATTATTATACTTCTGTCGATAATACCTGCATTATATGGGTAATAATGCATGTTATATTGATAATATCGGGAGTAATAAGTATAATTATTACAGTTCTAGCGATAATACTAGTAAAATATGGGTAAGAGTGCATGTTATATTGATAATAATATAAGTAATAAGTATAACTATTAGAGTTCTAGCGATAATAACTGCATTATATGGGTAATAATGCATGTTATATTGATGATAATGAAAGTAGTAAGTATATTTATTACAGTTCTAGCGATAATAACTGCATTATATGCGTAATAATGCATGTTATATTGATAATTTCGGGAGTAATAAGTATAGTTATTACAGTTCTGGCGATAATAACTGCATTATATTGGTAATAATGCACGTTATATTGCTAATAATACAAGTACTAAGTATAATTATTACAGTTCTAGCGATAATAACTGCATAATATGGGTAATAATGCACGTTATATTGCTAATAATATAAGTAATAAGTATAATTATTACAGTTCTAGCGATAATAACTGCATTATATGGGTAATAATGCATGTTATATTGATAATATCGGGAGCAATAGGTACAATTATTATATTTCTAGCGATAATAATAGTACAATATGGCTAATAGTGCATGTTATATTGATAATAATAAAAGTAATAAGTATATTTATTATAGTTCTATCGATAATAACTGCATAATATGGGTAATAATGCATGTTATATTGATAATATCGGGAGTAATAAGTATAATTATTATAGTTCTAGCGATAATAATAGTAAAATATGGCTGATAGTGCATGTTATATTGATAATAATAAAAGTAATAAGTATATTTATTATAGTTCTATCGATAATAACTGCATAATATGGGTAATAATGCATGTTATATTGATGATAATGAAAGTAATACGTATATTTATTATAGTTCTAGCGATAATAACTGCATAATATGGGTAATAATGCATGTTATATTGATAAAAATAAAGTAATAAGTATAATTATTACAGTTCTGGCGATAATAACTGCATTATATTGGTAATAATGCATGTTATATTGATGATAATGAAAGTAGTAAGTATATTTATTACAGTTCTAGCGATAATAACTGCATTATATGCGTAATAATGCATGTTATATTGATAATTTCGGGAGTAATAAGTGTAATTATTACAGGTCTAGCGATAATACTAGTAAAATATGGCTAAGAGTGCCTGTTATATTGATAATAATAAAAGTAATAAGTATGTTTATTATACTTCTGTCGATAATAACTGCATTATATGGGTAATAATGCATGTTATATTGATAATAATAAAAGTAATAAGAATATTTATTATAGTTCTATCGATAATAACTGCATAATATGGGTAATAATGCATGTTATATTGATGATAATGAAAGTAGTAAGTATATTTATTACAGTTCTAGCGATAATACTAGTAAAATATATCTAACAGTGCCTGTTATATTGATAATAATAATAGTAATAAGTATATTTATTATACTTCTGTCGATAATAACTGCATTATATGGGTAATAATGCATGTTATATTGATAATATCGGGAGGAATAAGTATAATTATTACAGTTCTAGCGATAGTAACTGCATTATATGGGTAATAATGGATGTTATATTGATAATATCGGGAGTAATATGTATAATTATTACAGTTCTAGCGATAATACTAGTAAAATATGGCTAAGAGTGCCTGTTATATTGATAATAATAAAAGTAATAAGAATATTTATTATACTTCTGTCGATAATAACTGCATTATATGGGTAATAATGCATGTTATATTGATAATAATATAAGTAATAAGTATAATTATTACAGTTCTAGCGATAATAACTACATTATATGGGTAATAATGCATGTTATATTGATAATAATATAAGTAATAGGTATATTTATTATAGTTCTATCGATAATAACTGCGTAATATGGGTAAAAATGCATGTTATATTGATGATAATGAAAGTAGTGAGTATATTTATTGCAGTTCTAGCGATAATACTAGTAAAATATATCTAACAGTGCCTGTTATATTGATAATAATAATAGTAATAAGTATATTTACTATACTTCTGTCGATAATAACTGCATTATATGGGAAATAATGCATGTTATATTGATAATATCGGGAGTAGTAAGTATAATTATTACAGTTCTAGCGATAATAACTGCATTATATGGGTAATAATGGATGTTATATTGATAATATCGGGAGTAATAAGTATAATTATTACAGTTCTAGCGATAATACTAGTGAAATATGGCTAAGAGTGCCTGTTATATTGATAATAATAGAAGTAATAAGTGTATTTATTATACTTCTGTCGATAATAACTGCATTATATGGGTAATAATGCACGTTATATTGCTAATAATATAAGTAATAAGTATAATTATTACAGTTCTAGCGATAATAACTGCATTATATGGGTAATAATGCATGTTATATTGATAATATCGGGAGCAATAAGTACAATTATTATAGTTCTAGCGATAATAATAGTACAATATGGCTAATAGTGCATGTTATATTGATAATAATAAAAGTAATAAGTATATTTATTATAGTTCTGTCGATAATAACTGCATAATATGGGTAATAATGCATGTTATATTGATAATATCGGGAGTAATAAGTATAATTATTATAGTTCTAGCGATAATAATAGTAAAATATGGCTGATAGTGCATGTTATATTGATAATAATAAAAGTAATAAGTATATTTATTATAGTTCTATCGATAATAACTGCATAATATGGGTAATAATGCATGTTATATTGATGATAATGAAAGTAATACGTATATTTATTATAGTTCTAACGATAATAACTGCATAATATGGGTAATAATGCATGTTATATTGATAAAAATATACGTAATAAGTATAATTATTACAGTTCTGGCGATAATAACTGCATTATATGGGTAATAATGCACGTTATATTGCTAATAATACAAGTAATAAGTATAATTATTACAGTTCTAGCGATAATAACTGCATTATACGGGTAATAATGCATGTTATATTGATAATAATAAAAGTAATAAGTATATTTATTATTGTTCTATCGATAATAACTGCATAATATGGGTAATAATGCATGTTATATTGATAATAATATAAGTAATAAGTATAATTATTACAGTTCTGGCGATAATAACTGCATTATATGCGTAATAATGCACGTTATATTGCTAATAATACAAGTAATGAGTATAATTATTACAGTTCTAGCGATACTAACTGCATTATATGGGTAATAATGCATGTTATATTGATAATATCGGGAGTAATAAGTACAATTATTATAGTTCTAGCGATAATAATAGTACAATATGACTAATAGTGCATGTTATATCGATAATAATAAAAGTAATAAGTATACTTATTATAGTTCCATCGATAATAACTGCATAATATGGGTAATAATGCATGTTATACTGATGATAATAAAACTAATAAGTATAATTATTACAGTTCTAGCGTTAATAACTGCATAATATGGGTAATAATGCACGTTATATTGAGAATAATATAAGTAATAAGTATAATTATTACAGTTCTAGCGATAAAGCTGCATTATATGGGTGATAATGGATATTATATTGATAATATCGGGAGTAATAAGTATAATTATTACAGTTCTAGCGATAATACTAGTAAAATATGGCTAAGAGTGCCTGTTATATTGATAATAATAAAAGTAATAGGTATATTTATTATACTTCTGTCGATAATAACTGCATTATATGGGTAATAATGCATGTTATATTGATAATAATATAAGTAATAAGTATAATTATTACTGTTCTAGCGATAATTATAGTAAAATATGGCTAATAGTGCATGTTATATTGATAATAATAAAAGTAATAAGTATATTTATCATTGTTCTATCGATAATAGCTGCATAATATGGGTAATAATGCATATTATATTGATGATAATAAAAGTAATACGTATATTTATTATAGTTCTAGCGATAATAACTGCATAATATGGGTAATAAAGCATGTTATATTGATAATAATATAAGTAATAAGTATAATTATTACAGTTCTAGCGATAATAACTCCATTACATGGGTAATAATGCATGTTATATTGATAATAATATAAGTAATAAGTATAATTACTACAGTTCTAGCGATAATAACTGCATTATATGGGTAATAATGGATGTTATATTCACAATATCGGGAGTAATAAGTATATTTATTATAGTTCTATCGATAATAACTGCATAATATGGGTAATAATGCATGTTATATTGATAATATCGGGAGTAATAAGTATAATTATTACAGTTCTAGCGATAATACTAGTAAAATATTGCCAAGAGTGCCTGTTATATTGATAATAATTAAAGTAATAAGTATATTTATTATACGTCTGTCGATAATAACTGCGTTATATGGGTAATAATGCATGTTATATTCATAATAATATAAGTAATAAGTATAATTATTAGAGTTCTAGCGATAATAACTGCATTATATGGGTAATAATGCATGTTATATTGATAGTATCGGAAGCAATAAGTACAATTATTATAGTTCTAGCGATAATAATAGTACAATATGGCTAATAGTGCACGTTATATTGATAATAATAAAAGTAATAAGTATAGTTATTATAGTTCTATCGATAATAACTGCATAATATGGGTAATAATGCATGTTATATTGATAATATCGGGAGTAATAAGTATAATTATTATAGTTCTAGCGATAATAATAGTAAAATATGGCTGATAGTGCATGTTATATTGATAATAATAAAAGTAATAAGTATATTTATTATAGTTCTATCGATAATAACTGCATAGTATGGGTAATAATGCATGTTATATTGATGATAATAAAAGTAATACGTATATTTATTATAGTTCTAGCGATAATAACTGCATAATATGGGTAATAATGCATGTTATATTGATAAAAATATACGTAATAAGTATAATTATTACAGTTCTGGCGATAATAACTGCATTATATGGGTAATAATGCACGTTATATTGCTAATAATACAAGTAATAAGTATAATTATTACAGTTCTAGCGATAATAACTGCATTATATGGGTAATAATGCATGTTATATTGATAATAATAAAAGTAATAAGTATATTTATTATAGTTCTATCGATAATAACTGCATAATATGGGTAATAATGCATGTTATATTGATAATATCGGGAGTAATAAGTATAATTATTACAGTTCTAGCGATAATACTAGTAAAATATATTTAACAGTGCCTGTTATATTGATAATAATAATAGTAATAAGTATAATTATTATACTTCTGTCGATAATACCTGCATTATATGGGTAATAATGCATGTTATATTGATAATATCGGGAGTAATAAGTATAATTATTACAGTTCTAGCGATAATACTAGTAAAATATGGGTAAGAGTGCATGTTATATTGATAATAATATAAGTAATAAGTATAACTATTAGAGTTCTAGCGATAATAACTGCATTATATGGGTAATAATGCATGTTATATTGATGATAATGAAAGTAGTAAGTATATTTATTACAGTTCTAGCGATAATAACTGCATTATATGCGTAATAATGCATGTTATATTGATAATTTCGGGAGTAATAAGTATAGTTATTACAGTTCTGGCGATAATAACTGCATTATATTGGTAATAATGCACGTTATATTGCTAATAATACAAGTACTAAGTATAATTATTACAGTTCTAGCGATAATAACTGCATAATATGGGTAATAATGCACGTTATATTGCTAATAATATAAGTAATAAGTATAATTATTACAGTTCTAGCGATAATAACTGCATTATATGGGTAATAATGCATGTTATATTGATAATATCGGGAGCAATAGGTACAATTATTATATTTCTAGCGATAATAATAGTACAATATGGCTAATAGTGCATGTTATATTGATAATAATAAAAGTAATAAGTATATTTATTATAGTTCTATCGATAATAACTGCATAATATGGGTAATAATGCATGTTATATTGATAATATCGGGAGTAATAAGTATAATTATTATAGTTCTAGCGATAATAATAGTAAAATATGGCTGATAGTGCATGTTATATTGATAATAATAAAAGTAATAAGTATATTTATTATAGTTCTATCGATAATAACTGCATAATATGGGTAATAATGCATGTTATATTGATGATAATGAAAGTAATACGTATATTTATTATAGTTCTAGCGATAATAACTGCATAATATGGGTAATAATGCATGTTATATTGATAAAAATAAAGTAATAAGTATAATTATTACAGTTCTGGCGATAATAACTGCATTATATTGGTAATAATGCATGTTATATTGATGATAATGAAAGTAGTAAGTATATTTATTACAGTTCTAGCGATAATAACTGCATTATATGCGTAATAATGCATGTTATATTGATAATTTCGGAAGTAATAAGTGTAATTATTACAGGTCTAGCGATAATACTAGTAAAATATGGCTAAGAGTGCCTGTTATATTGATAATAATAAAAGTAATAAGTATGTTTATTATACTTCTGTCGATAATAACTGCATTATATGGGTAATAATGCATGTTATATTGATAATAATAAAAGTAATAAGAATATTTATTATAGTTCTATCGATAATAACTGCATAATATGGGTAATAATGCATGTTATATTGATGATAATGAAAGTAGTAAGTATATTTATTACAGTTCTAGCGATAATACTAGTAAAATATATCTAACAGTGCCTGTTATATTGATAATAATAATAGTAATAAGTATATTTATTATACTTCTGTCGATAATAACTGCATTATATGGGTAATAATGCATGTTATATTGATAATATCGGGAGGAATAAGTATAATTATTACAGTTCTAGCGATAGTAACTGCATTATATGGGTAATAATGGATGTTATATTGATAATATCGGGAGTAATATGTATAATTATTACAGTTCTAGCGATAATACTAGTAAAATATGGCTAAGAGTGCCTGTTATATTGATAATAATAAAAGTAATAAGAATATTTATTATACTTCTGTCGATAATAACTGCATTATATGGGTAATAATGCATGTTATATTGATAATAATATAAGTAATAAGTATAATTATTACAGTTCTAGCGATAATAACTACATTATATGGGTAATAATGCATGTTATATTGATAATAATATAAGTAATAGGTATATTTATTATAGTTCTATCGATAATAACTGCGTAATATGGGTAAAAATGCATGTTATATTGATGATAATGAAAGTAGTGAGTATATTTATTGCAGTTCTAGCGATAATACTAGTAAAATATATCTAACAGTGCCTGTTATATTGATAATAATAATAGTAATAAGTATATTTATTATACTTCTGTCGATAATACCTGCATTATATGGGTAATAATGCATGTTATATTGATAATAGTATAAGTAATAAGTATAATTATTACAGTTCTAGCGATAATACTAGTAAAATATGGCTAAGAGTGCATGTTATATTGATAATAATAAAAGTTATAAGTATATTCATTACAGTTCTATCGATAATAACTGCATAATATGGGTAATAATGCATGTTATATTTATGATAATGACAGTTGTAAGTATATTTATTACAGTTCTAGCGATAATAACTGCATTATATGCGTAATAATGGATGTTATATTGATAATATCGGGAGTAATACGTATAATTATTACAGTTCTAGCGATAATACTAGTAAAATATGGCTAAGAGTGCCTGTTATATTGATAATGATAAAAGTAATAAGTATATTTATTATACCTCTGTCGATAATAACTGCATTATATGGGTAATAATGCATGTTATATTGATAATAATATAAGTAATAAGTATATTTATTACAGTTCTATCGTTAATAACTGTATAATATTGGTAATAATGCATGTTATGTTGATGATAATAAAAGTAATACGTATATTTATTATAGCTCTAGCGATAATAACTGCATAATATGGGTAATAATGCATGTTATATTGATAATATTGGGAGTAATAAGTATAATTATTATAGTTCTAGCGATAATAATAGTAAAATATGGCAAATAGTGCATGTTATAATGATAATAATAAAAATAATAAGTATATTTGTTACAGTTCTATCGATAATAACTGCATAATATGGGTAATAATGCATGTTATATTGATGATAATAAAAGTAATACGTATAATTATTACAGTTCTAGCGATAATAACTGCATTATATGGGTAATAAGGCATGTTATATTGATAATATCGGGAGTAATAAGTATAATTATTATAGCTCTAGCGATAATAATAGTAAAATATGGCTATTAGTGCCTGTTATATTGATAATAATAAAAGTAATAAGTATATTTATTATATCTCTGTCGATACTAACTGCATTATATGGGTAATAATGCATGTTATATTGACGATAATAAAAGTAAAATGTATATTTATTATAGCTCTAGCGATAATAACTGCATTATATGGGTAATAAGGCATGTTATATTGATAATATCGGGAGTAATAAGTATAATTATTATAGCTCTAGCGATAATAATAGTAAAATATGGCTATTAGTGCCTGTTATATTGATAATAATAAAAGTAATAAGTATATTTATTATATCTCTGTCGATACTAACTGCATTATATGGGTAATAATGCATGTTATATTGATGATAATAAAAGTAAAATGTATATTTATTATAGCTCTAGCGATAATAACCGCATAATATGGGTAATAATGCATGTTATATTGATAATATTGGGAGTAATAAGTATAATTATTATAGTTCTAGCGATAATAATAGTAAAATATGGCTATTAGTGCCTGTTATATTGATAATAATAAAAGTAATAAGTATATTTATTATACCTCTGTCGATACTAATTGCATTATATGGGTAATAATGCATGTTATATTGATGATAATATGAGTACTATGTATAATTATTACAGTTCTAGCGATAATAACTGCATAATATGGGTAATAATGCACGTTATATTGCTAATAATATAAGTAATAAGTATAATTATTACAGTTCTAGCGATAATAACTGCATAATATGGGTAATAATGCACGTTATATTGCTAATAATATAAGTAATAAGTATAATTATTACAGTTCTAGCGATAATACTAGTAAAATATGGCTAAGAGTGCATGTTATATTGATAATAATAAAAGTTATAAGTATATTTATTACAGTTCTATCGATAATAACTGCATAATATGGGTAATAATGCATGTTATATTGATAATATCGGAAGTAATAAGTACAATTATTATAGTTCTAACGATAATAATAGTACAATATGGCTAATAGTGCATGTTATATTGATAATAATAAAAGTAATAAGTATATTTATTATAGTTCTATCGATAATAACTGCATAATATGGGTAATAATGCATGTTATATTTATGATAATGACAGTTGTAAGTATATTTATTACAGTTCTAGCGATAATAACTGCATTATATGCGTAATAATGGATGTTATATTGATAATATCGGGAGTAATACGTATAATTATTACAGTTCTAGCGATAATACTAGTAAAATATGGCTAAGAGTGCCTGTTATATTGATAATGATAAAAGTAATAAGTATATTTATCATACCTCTGTCGATAATAACTGCATTATATGGGTAATAATGCATGTTATATTGATAATAATATAAGTAACAAGTATATTTATTACAGTTCTATCGTTAATAACTGTATAATATTGGTAATAATGCATGTTATGTTGATGATAATAAAAGTAATACGTATATTTATTACAGTTCTATCGATAATAACTGCATAATATGGGTAATAATGCATGTTATATTGATAATATCGGAAGTAATAAGTACAATTATTATAGTTCTAGCGATAATAATAGTACAATATGGCTAATAGTGCATGTTATATTGATAATAATAAAAGTAATAAGTATATTTATTATAGTTCTATCGATAATAACTGCATAATATGGGTAATAATGCATGTTATATTTATGATAATGACAGTTGTAAGTATATTTATTACAGTTCTAGCGATAATAACTGCATTATATGCGTAATAATGGATGTTATATTGATAATATCGGGAGTAATACGTATAATTATTACAGTTCTACCGATAATACTATTAAAATATGGCTAAGAGTGCCTGTTATATTGATAATAATAAAAGTAATAAGTATATTTATTATACTTCTGTCGATAATAACTGCATTATATGGGTAATAATGCATGTTATATTGATAATAATATAAGTAATAAGTATAATTATTACAGTTCTAGCGATAATAACTCCATTATATGGGTAATAATGCATGTTATATTGATAATAATATAAGTAATAAGTATATTTATTATAGTTCTATCGATAATAACTGCGTAATATGGGTAAGAATGCATGTTATATTGATGATAATAAAAGTAATACGTATATTTATTATAGCTCTAGCGATAATAACTGCATAATATGGGTAATAATGCATGCTATATTGATAATATTGGGAGTAATAAGTATAATTATTATAGTTCTAGCGATAATAATAGTAAAATATGGCAAATAGTGCATGTAATATTGATAATAATAAAAGTAATAAGTATATTTATTACAGTTCTATCCAAAACAACTGCATAATATGGGTAATAATGCATGTTATATTGATGATAATAAAAGTAATACGTATATTTATTATAGTTCTAGCGATAATAACTGCATAATATGGGTAATAATGCATGTTATATTGATAATAATATAAGTAATAAGTATAATTATTACAGTTCTAGCGATAATAACTCCATTATATGGGTAATAATGCACGTTATATTGCTAATAATATAAGTAATAAGTATAATTATTATAGTTCTAGCGATAATAACTGCATAATATGGGCAATAATGCACGTTATATTGCTAATAATATAAGTAGTAAGTATAATTATTACAGTTCTAGCGATAATAACTGCATTATATGGGTAATAATGCATATTATATTGATAATATCGGGAGTAATAAGTACAATTATTATAGTTCTGGCGATAATAATAGTACAATATGGCTAATAGTGCATGTTATATTGATAATAATAAAAGTAATAAGTACATTTATTATAGTTCTATCGATAATAACTGCACAATATGGGTAATAATGCATGTTATATTGATGATAATAAAAGAAAAAAGTATAATTATTACAGTTCTAGCGATAATAACAGCATAATATGGGTAATAATGCACGTTATATTGCTAATAATATAAGTAATGATTATAATTATTACAGTTCTAGCGATACTAACTGCATTATATGTGTAATATTGCATGTTGTATTGATAATATCGGGAGTAATAAGTACAATTATTATAGTTCTAGCGATAATAATAGTACAATATGGCTAATAGTGCATGTTATATTGATAATAATATAAGTAATAAGTATAATTATTACAGTTCTAGCGATAATAACTCCATTATATGGGTAATAATGCACGTTATATTGCTAATAATATAAGTAATAAGTATAATTATTACAGTTCTAGCGATAATAACTGCATAATATGGGCAATAATGCACGTTATATTGCTAATAATATAAGTAGTAAGTATAATTATTACAGTTCTAGCGATAATAACTGCATTATATGGGTAATAATGCATATTATATTGATAATATCGGGAGTAATAAGTACAATTATTATAGTTCTGGCGATAATAATAGTACAATATGGCTAATAGTGCATGTTATATTGATAATAATAAAAGTAATAAGTACATTTATTATAGTTCTATCGATAATAACTGCACAATATGGGTAATAATGCATGTTATATTGATGATAATAAAAGAAAAAAGTATAATTATTACAGTTCTAGCGATAATAACAGCATAATATGGGTAATAATGCACGTTATATTGCTAATAATATAAGTAATGATTATAATTATTACAGTTCTAGCGATACTAACTGCATTATATGTGTAATATTGCATGTTGTATTGATAATATCGGGAGTAATAAGTACAATTATTATAGTTCTAGCGATAATAATAGTACAATATGGCTAATAGTGCATGTTATATTGATAATAATAAAAGTAATAAGTATATTTATTATAGTTCGATCGATAATAACTGCATAATATGGGTAATAATGCATGTTATATTGATGTTAATAAAAGTACTAAGTATATTTATTATAGTTCTAGCGATTATAACTGCATAATATGGGTAATAATGCATGTTATATTGAGAATAATATAAGTAATAAGTATAATTATTACAGTTCTAGCGATAATAACTGCATTATATGGGTAATAATGGATGTTATATTGATAATATCGGGAGTAATAAGTATAATTATTACAGTTCTAGCGATAATACTAGTAAAATATGGCCAAGAGTGCCTGTTATATTGATAATAATAAAAGTAATAAGTATATTTATTATACGTCTGTCGATAATAACTGCGTTATATGGGTAATAATGCATGTTATATTCATAATAATATAAGTAATAAGTATAATTATTAGAGTTCTAGCGATAATAACTGCATAATATGGGTAATAATGCATGTTATATTGATAATAATATAAGTAATAAGTATAATTATTACAGTTCTAGCGATAATAACTCCATTATATGGGTAATAATGCACGTTATATTGCTAATAATATAAGTAATAAGTATAATTATTACAGTTCTAGCGATAATAACTGCATAATATGGGCAATAATGCACGTTATATTGCTAATAATATAAGTAGTAAGTATAATTATTACAGTTCTGGCGATAATAACTGCATTATATGGGTAATAATGCACGTTATATTGCTAATAATACAAGTAATAAGTAGAATTATTACAGTTCTAGCGATAATAACTGCATTATACGGGTAATAATGCATGTAATATTGATAATAATAAAAGTAATAAGTATATTTATTACAGTTCTATCCAAAACAACTGCATAATATGGGTAATAATGCATGTTATATTGATGATAATAAAAGTAATACGTATATTTATTATAGTTCTAGCGATAATAACTGCATAATATGGGTAATAATGCATGTTATATTGATAATAATATAAGTAATAAGTATAGTTATTACAGTTCTAGCGATAATAACTCCATTATATGGGTAATAATGCACGTTATATTGCTAATAATATAAGTAATAAGTATAATTATTACAGTTCTAGCGATAATAACTGCATAATATGGGCAATAATGCACGTTATATTGCTAATAATATAAGTAGTAAGTATAATTATTACAGTTCTAGCGATAATAACTGCATTATATGGGTAATAATGCATATTATATTGATAATATCGGGAGTAATAAGTACAATTATTATAGTTCTGGCGATAATAATAGTACAATATGGCTAATAGTGCATGTTATATTGATAATAATAAAAGTAATAAGTACATTTATTATAGTTCTATCGATAATAACTGCACAATATGGGTAATAATGCATGTTATATTGATGATAATAAAAGAAAAAAGTATAATTATTACAGTTCTAGCGATAATAACTGCATTATATGCGTAATAATGGATGTTATATTGATAATATCGGGAGTAATACGTATAATTATTACAGTTCTAGCGATAATACTAGTAAAATATGGCTAAGAGTGCCTGTTATATTGATAATGATAAAAGTAATAAGTATATTTATTATACCTCTGTCGATAATAACTGCATTATATGGGTAATAATGCATGTTATATTGATAATAATATAAGTAATAAGTATAACTATTAGAGTTCTAGCGATAATAACTGCATTATATGGGTAATAATGCATGTTATATTGATGATAATGAAAGTAGTAAGTATATTTATTACAGTTCTAGCGATAATAACTGCATTATATGCGTAATAATGCATGTTATATTGATAATTTCGGGAGTAATAAGTATAGTTATTACAGTTCTGGCGATAATAACTGCATTATATTGGTAATAATGCACGTTATATTGCTAATAATACAAGTACTAAGTATAATTATTACAGTTCTAGCGATAATAACTGCATAATATGGGTAATAATGCACGTTATATTGCTAATAATATAAGTAATAAGTATAATTATTACAGTTCTAGCGATAATAACTGCATTATATGGGTAATAATGCATGTTATATTGATAATATCGGGAGCAATAGGTACAATTATTATATTTCTAGCGATAATAATAGTACAATATGGCTAATAGTGCATGTTATATTGATAATAATAAAAGTAATAAGTATATTTATTATAGTTCTATCGATAATAACTGCATAATATGGGTAATAATGCATGTTATATTGATAATATCGGGAGTAATAAGTATAATTATTATAGTTCTAGCGATAATAATAGTAAAATATGGCTGATAGTGCATGTTATATTGATAATAATAAAAGTAATAAGTATATTTATTATAGTTCTATCGATAATAACTGCATAATATGGGTAATAATGCATGTTATATTGATGATAATGAAAGTAATACGTATATTTATTATAGTTCTAGCGATAATAACTGCATAATATGGGTAATAATGCATGTTATATTGATAAAAATAAAGTAATAAGTATAATTATTACAGTTCTGGCGATAATAACTGCATTATATTGGTAATAATGCATGTTATATTGATGATAATGAAAGTAGTAAGTATATTTATTACAGTTCTAGCGATAATAACTGCATTATATGCGTAATAATGCATGTTATATTGATAATTTCGGAAGTAATAAGTGTAATTATTACAGGTCTAGCGATAATACTAGTAAAATATGGCTAAGAGTGCCTGTTATATTGATAATAATAAAAGTAATAAGTATGTTTATTATACTTCTGTCGATAATAACTGCATTATATGGGTAATAATGCATGTTATATTGATAATAATAAAAGTAATAAGAATATTTATTATAGTTCTATCGATAATAACTGCATAATATGGGTAATAATGCATGTTATATTGATGATAATGAAAGTAGTAAGTATATTTATTACAGTTCTAGCGATAATACTAGTAAAATATATCTAACAGTGCCTGTTATATTGATAATAATAATAGTAATAAGTATATTTATTATACTTCTGTCGATAATAACTGCATTATATGGGTAATAATGCATGTTATATTGATAATATCGGGAGGAATAAGTATAATTATTACAGTTCTAGCGATAGTAACTGCATTATATGGGTAATAATGGATGTTATATTGATAATATCGGGAGTAATATGTATAATTATTACAGTTCTAGCGATAATACTAGTAAAATATGGCTAAGAGTGCCTGTTATATTGATAATAATAAAAGTAATAAGAATATTTATTATACTTCTGTCGATAATAACTGCATTATATGGGTAATAATGCATGTTATATTGATAATAATATAAGTAATAAGTATAATTATTACAGTTCTAGCGATAATAACTACATTATATGGGTAATAATGCATGTTATATTGATAATAATATAAGTAATAGGTATATTTATTATAGTTCTATCGATAATAACTGCGTAATATGGGTAAAAATGCATGTTATATTGATGATAATGAAAGTAGTGAGTATATTTATTGCAGTTCTAGCGATAATACTAGTAAAATATATCTAACAGTGCCTGTTATATTGATAATAATAATAGTAATAAGTATATTTATTATACTTCTGTCGATAATACCTGCATTATATGGGTAATAATGCATGTTATATTGATAATAGTATAAGTAATAAGTATAATTATTACAGTTCTAGCGATAATACTAGTAAAATATGGCTAAGAGTGCATGTTATATTGATAATAATAAAAGTTATAAGTATATTCATTACAGTTCTATCGATAATAACTGCATAATATGGGTAATAATGCATGTTATATTTATGATAATGACAGTTGTAAGTATATTTATTACAGTTCTAGCGATAATAACTGCATTATATGCGTAATAATGGATGTTATATTGATAATATCGGGAGTAATACGTATAATTATTACAGTTCTAGCGATAATACTAGTAAAATATGGCTAAGAGTGCCTGTTATATTGATAATGATAAAAGTAATAAGTATATTTATTATACCTCTGTCGATAATAACTGCATTATATGGGTAATAATGCATGTTATATTGATAATAATATAAGTAATAAGTATATTTATTACAGTTCTATCGTTAATAACTGTATAATATTGGTAATAATGCATGTTATGTTGATGATAATAAAAGTAATACGTATATTTATTATAGCTCTAGCGATAATAACTGCATAATATGGGTAATAATGCATGTTATATTGATAATATTGGGAGTAATAAGTATAATTATTATAGTTCTAGCGATAATAATAGTAAAATATGGCAAATAGTGCATGTTATAATGATAATAATAAAAATAATAAGTATATTTGTTACAGTTCTATCGATAATAACTGCATAATATGGGTAATAATGCATGTTATATTGATGATAATAAAAGTAATACGTATAATTATTACAGTTCTAGCGATAATAACTGCATTATATGGGTAATAAGGCATGTTATATTGATAATATCGGGAGTAATAAGTATAATTATTATAGCTCTAGCGATAATAATAGTAAAATATGGCTATTAGTGCCTGTTATATTGATAATAATAAAAGTAATAAGTATATTTATTATATCTCTGTCGATACTAACTGCATTATATGGGTAATAATGCATGTTATATTGACGATAATAAAAGTAAAATGTATATTTATTATAGCTCTAGCGATAATAACTGCATTATATGGGTAATAAGGCATGTTATATTGATAATATCGGGAGTAATAAGTATAATTATTATAGCTCTAGCGATAATAATAGTAAAATATGGCTATTAGTGCCTGTTATATTGATAATAATAAAAGTAATAAGTATATTTATTATATCTCTGTCGATACTAACTGCATTATATGGGTAATAATGCATGTTATATTGATGATAATAAAAGTAAAATGTATATTTATTATAGCTCTAGCGATAATAACCGCATAATATGGGTAATAATGCATGTTATATTGATAATATTGGGAGTAATAAGTATAATTATTATAGTTCTAGCGATAATAATAGTAAAATATGGCAAATAGTGCATGTAATATTGATAATAATAAAAGTAATAAGTATATTTATTACAGTTCTATCCAAAACAACTGCATAATATGGGTAATAATGCATGTTATATTGATGATAATAAAAGTAATACGTATATTTATTATAGTTCTAGCGATAATAACTGCATAATATGGGTAATAATGCATGTTATATTGATAATAATATAAGTAATAAGTATAATTATTACAGTTCTAGCGATAATAACTCCATTATATGGGTAATAATGCACGTTATATTGCTAATAATATAAGTAATAAGTATAATTATTATAGTTCTAGCGATAATAACTGCATAATATGGGCAATAATGCACGTTATATTGCTAATAATATAAGTAGTAAGTATAATTATTACAGTTCTAGCGATAATAACTGCATTATATGGGTAATAATGCATATTATATTGATAATATCGGGAGTAATAAGTACAATTATTATAGTTCTGGCGATAATAATAGTACAATATGGCTAATAGTGCATGTTATATTGATAATAATAAAAGTAATAAGTACATTTATTATAGTTCTATCGATAATAACTGCACAATATGGGTAATAATGCATGTTATATTGATGATAATAAAAGAAAAAAGTATAATTATTACAGTTCTAGCGATAATAACAGCATAATATGGGTAATAATGCACGTTATATTGCTAATAATATAAGTAATGATTATAATTATTACAGTTCTAGCGATACTAACTGCATTATATGTGTAATATTGCATGTTGTATTGATAATATCGGGAGTAATAAGTACAATTATTATAGTTCTAGCGATAATAATAGTACAATATGGCTAATAGTGCATGTTATATTGATAATAATATAAGTAATAAGTATAATTATTACAGTTCTAGCGATAATAACTCCATTATATGGGTAATAATGCACGTTATATTGCTAATAATATAAGTAATAAGTATAATTATTACAGTTCTAGCGATAATAACTGCATAATATGGGCAATAATGCACGTTATATTGCTAATAATATAAGTAGTAAGTATAATTATTACAGTTCTAGCGATAATAACTGCATTATATGGGTAATAATGCATATTATATTGATAATATCGGGAGTAATAAGTACAATTATTATAGTTCTGGCGATAATAATAGTACAATATGGCTAATAGTGCATGTTATATTGATAATAATAAAAGTAATAAGTACATTTATTATAGTTCTATCGATAATAACTGCACAATATGGGTAATAATGCATGTTATATTGATGATAATAAAAGAAAAAAGTATAATTATTACAGTTCTAGCGATAATAACAGCATAATATGGGTAATAATGCACGTTATATTGCTAATAATATAAGTAATGATTATAATTATTACAGTTCTAGCGATACTAACTGCATTATATGTGTAATATTGCATGTTGTATTGATAATATCGGGAGTAATAAGTACAATTATTATAGTTCTAGCGATAATAATAGTACAATATGGCTAATAGTGCATGTTATATTGATAATAATAAAAGTAATAAGTATATTTATTATAGTTCGATCGATAATAACTGCATAATATGGGTAATAATGCATGTTATATTGATGTTAATAAAAGTACTAAGTATATTTATTATAGTTCTAGCGATTATAACTGCATAATATGGGTAATAATGCATGTTATATTGAGAATAATATAAGTAATAAGTATAATTATTACAGTTCTAGCGATAATAACTGCATTATATGGGTAATAATGGATGTTATATTGATAATATCGGGAGTAATAAGTATAATTATTACAGTTCTAGCGATAATACTAGTAAAATATGGCCAAGAGTGCCTGTTATATTGATAATAATAAAAGTAATAAGTATATTTATTATACGTCTGTCGATAATAACTGCGTTATATGGGTAATAATGCATGTTATATTCATAATAATATAAGTAATAAGTATAATTATTAGAGTTCTAGCGATAATAACTGCATAATATGGGTAATAATGCATGTTATATTGATAATAATATAAGTAATAAGTATAATTATTACAGTTCTAGCGATAATAACTCCATTATATGGGTAATAATGCACGTTATATTGCTAATAATATAAGTAATAAGTATAATTATTACAGTTCTAGCGATAATAACTGCATAATATGGGCAATAATGCACGTTATATTGCTAATAATATAAGTAGTAAGTATAATTATTACAGTTCTGGCGATAATAACTGCATTATATGGGTAATAATGCACGTTATATTGCTAATAATACAAGTAATAAGTAGAATTATTACAGTTCTAGCGATAATAACTGCATTATACGGGTAATAATGCATGTAATATTGATAATAATAAAAGTAATAAGTATATTTATTACAGTTCTATCCAAAACAACTGCATAATATGGGTAATAATGCATGTTATATTGATGATAATAAAAGTAATACGTATATTTATTATAGTTCTAGCGATAATAACTGCATAATATGGGTAATAATGCATGTTATATTGATAATAATATAAGTAATAAGTATAGTTATTACAGTTCTAGCGATAATAACTCCATTATATGGGTAATAATGCACGTTATATTGCTAATAATATAAGTAATAAGTATAATTATTACAGTTCTAGCGATAATAACTGCATAATATGGGCAATAATGCACGTTATATTGCTAATAATATAAGTAGTAAGTATAATTATTACAGTTCTAGCGATAATAACTGCATTATATGGGTAATAATGCATATTATATTGATAATATCGGGAGTAATAAGTACAATTATTATAGTTCTGGCGATAATAATAGTACAATATGGCTAATAGTGCATGTTATATTGATAATAATAAAAGTAATAAGTACATTTATTATAGTTCTATCGATAATAACTGCACAATATGGGTAATAATGCATGTTATATTGATGATAATAAAAGAAAAAAGTATAATTATTACAGTTCTAGCGATAATAACTGCATTATATGCGTAATAATGGATGTTATATTGATAATATCGGGAGTAATACGTATAATTATTACAGTTCTAGCGATAATACTAGTAAAATATGGCTAAGAGTGCCTGTTATATTGATAATGATAAAAGTAATAAGTATATTTATTATACCTCTGTCGATAATAACTGCATTATATGGGTAATAATGCATGTTATATTGATAATAATATAAGTAATAAGTATATTTATTACAGTTCTATCGTTAATAACTGTATAATATTGGTAATAATGCATGTTATGTTGATGATAATAAAAGTAATACGTATATTTATTATAGCTCTAGCGATAATAACTGCATAATATGGGTAATAATGCATGTTATATTGATAATATTGGGAGTAATAAGTATAATTATTATAGTTCTAGCGATAATAATAGTAAAATATGGCTATTAGTGCCTGTTATATTGATAATAATAAAAGTAATAAGTATATTTATTATATCTCTGTCGATACTAACTGCATTATATGGGTAATAATGCATGTTATATTGATGATAATAAAAGTAAAATGTATATTTATTATAGCTCTAGCGATAATAATAGTAAAATATGGCTATTAGTGCCTGTTATATTGATAATAATAAAAGTAATAAGTATATTTATTATATCTCTGTCGATACTAACTGCATTATATGGGTAATAATGCATGTTATATTGATGATAATAAAAGTAAAATGTATATTTATTATAGCTCTAGCGATAATAACCGCATAATATGGGTAATAATGCATGTTATATTGATAATATCGGGAGTAGTAAGTATAATTATTACAGTTCTAGCGATAATAACTGCATTATATGGGTAATAATGGATGTTATATTGATAATATCGGGAGTAATATGTATAATTATTACAGTTCTAGCGATAATACTAGTGAAATATGGCTAAGAGTGCCTGTTATATTGATAATAATAAAAGTAATAAGAATATTTATTATACCTCTGTCGATAATAACTGCATTATATGGGTAATAATGCATGTTATATTGATAATAATATAAGTAATAAGTATATTTATTACAGTTCTATCGTTAATAACTGTATAATATTGGTAATAATGCATGTTATGTTGATGATAATAAAAGTAATACGTATATTTATTATAGCTCTAGCGATAATAACTGCATAATATGGGTAATAATGCATGTTATATTGATAATATTGGGAGTAATAAGTATAATTATTATAGTTCTAGCGATAATAATAGTAAAATATGGCAAATAGTGCATGTTATATTGATAATAATAAAAATAATAAGTATATTTATTACAGTTCTATCGATAATAACTGCATAATATGGGTAATAATGCATGTTATATTGATAATTTCGGGATTAATAAGTGTAATTATTACAGGTCTAGCGATAATACTAGTAAAATATGGCTAAGAGTGCCTGTTATATTGATAATAATAAAAGTAATAAGTATGTTTATTATACTTCTGTCGATAATAACTGCATTATATGGGTAATAATGCATGTTATATTGATAATAATATAAGTAATAAGTATAATTATTACAGTTCTGGCGATAATAACTGCATTATATGGGTAATAATGCATGTTATATTGATAATAATATAAGTAATAAGTATAATTACTACAGTTCTAGCGATAATAACTGCATTATATGGGTAATAATGGATGTTATATTCACAATATCGGGAGTAATAAGTATATTTATTATAGTTCTATCGATAATAACTGCATAATATGGGTAATAATGCATGTTATATTGATAATATCGGGAGTAATAAGTATAATTATTACAGTTCTAGCGATAATACTAGTAAAATATGGCCAAGAGTGCCTGTTATATTGATAATAATAAAAGTAATAAGTATATTTATTATACGTCTGTCGATAATAACTGCGTTATATGGGTAATAATGCATGTTATATTCATAATAATATAAGTAATAAGTATAATTATTAGAGCTCTAGCGATAATAACTGTATTATATTGGTAATAATGCATGTTATATTGATAATAATATAAGTAATAAGTATAATTATTACAGTTCTGGCGATAATAACTGCATTATATGGGTAATAATGCATGTTATATTAATAATAATATAAGTAATAAGTATAATTACTACAGTTCTAGCGATAATAACTGCATTATATGGGTAATAATGGATGTTATATTCACAATATCGGGAGTAATAAGTATATTTATTATAGTTCTATCGATAATAACTGCATAATATGGGTAATAATGCATGTTATATTGATAATATCGGGAGTAATAAGTATAATTATTACAGTTCTAGCGATAATACTAGTAAAATATGGCCAAGAGTGCCTGTTATATTGATAATAATAAAAGTAATAAGTATATTTATTATACGTCTGTCGATAATAACTGCGTTATATGGGTAATAATGCATGTTATATTCATAATAATATAAGTAATAGGTATAATTATTAGAGTTCTAGCGATAATAACTGCATTATATTGGTAATAATGCATGTTATATTGATGATAATGAAAGTAGTAAGTATATTTATTACAGTTCTAGCGATAATAACTGCATTATATGCGTAATAATGCATGTTATATTGATAATTTCGGGAGTAATAAGTGTAATTATTACAGGTCTAGCGATACTACTAGTAAAATATGGCTAAGGGTGCCTGTTATATTGACCATAATAAAAGTAATAAGTATATTTATTATACGTCTGTCGACAATAACTGCATTATATGGGTAATAATGCATGTTATATTGATAATAATATAAGTAATAAGTATAACTATTAGAGTTCTGGCGATAATAACTGCATTATGTGGGTAATAATGCATGTTATATTGATGATAATGAAAGTAGTAAGTATATTTATTACAGTTCTAGCGATAATAACTGCACTATATGCGTAATAATGCATGTTATATTGATAATTTCGGGAGTAATATATATAATTATTACAGTTCTGGCGATAATAACTGCATTATATGGGTAATAATGCACGTTATATTGCTAATAATACAAGTACTAAGTATAATTATTACAGTTCTAGCGATAATAACTGCATAATATGGGTAATAATGCACGTTATATTGCTAATAATATAAGTAATAAGTATAATTATTATAGTTCTAGCGATAATAATAGTAAAATATGGCTAATAGTACATGTTATACTGATAATAATAAAAGTAATAAGTATATTTACTATACTTCTGTCGATAATAACTGCATTATATGGGAAATAATGCATGTTATATTGATAATATCGGGAGTAGTAAGTATAATTATTACAGTTCTAGCGATAATAACTGCATTATATGGGTAATAATGGATGTTATATTGATAATATCGGGAGTGATAAGTATAATTATTACAGTTCTAGCGATAATACTAGTGAAATATGGCTAAGAGTGCCTGTTATATTGATAATAATAGAAGTAATAAGTGTATTTATTATACTTCTGTCGATAATAACTGCATTATATGGGTAATAATGCATGTTATATTGATAATATCGGGAGTAATAAGTATAATTATTACAGTTCTAGCGATAATAACTACATTATATGGGTAATAATGGATGTTATATTGATAATATCGGGACTAATATGTATAATTATTACAGTTCTACCGATAATACTAGTAAAATATGGCTAAGAGTGCCTGTTATATTGATAATAATAAAAGTAATAAGTATATTTATTATACTTCTGTCGATAATAACTGCATTATATGGGTAATAATGCATGTTATATTGATAATAATATAAGTAATAAGTATAATTATTACAGTTCTAGCGATAATAACTCCATTATATGGTTAATAATGCATGTTATATTGATAATAATATAAGTAATAAGTATATTTATTATAGTTCTATCGATAATAACTGCGTAATATGGGTAAAAATGCATGTTATATTGATGATAATAAAAGTAATACGTATATTTATTATAGCTCTAGCGATAATAACTGCATAATATGGGTAATAATGCATGCTATATTGATAATATTGGGAGTAATAAGTATAATTATTATAGTTCTAGCGATAATAATAGTAAAATATGGCAAATAGTGCATGTAATATTGATAATAATAAAAGTAATAAGTATATTTATTACAGTTCTATCCAAAACAACTGCATAATATGGGTAATAATGCATGTTATATTGATGATAATAAAAGTAATACGTATATTTATTATAGTTCTAGCGATAACAACTGCATAATATGGGTAATAATGCATGTTATATTGATAATAATATAAGTAATAAGTATAATTATTACAGTTCTAGCGATAATAACTCCATTATATGGGTAATAATGCACGTTATATTGCTAATAATATAAGTAATAAGTATAATTATTACAGTTCTAGCGATAATAACTGCATAATATGGGCAATAATGCACGTTATATTGCTAATAATATAAGTAGTAAGTATAATTATTACAGTTCTAGCGATAATAACTGCATTATATTGGTAATAATGCATATTATATTGATAATATCGGGAGTAATAAGTACAATTATTATAGTTCTGGCGATAATAATCGTACAATATGGCTAATAATGCATGTTATATTGATAATATCGGGAGTAATAAGTATAATTATTATAGTTCTAGCGATAATAATAGTAAAATATGGCTGATAGTGCATGTTATATTGATAATAATAAAAGTAATAAGTATATTTATTATAGTTCTATCGATAATAACTGCATAATATGGGTAATAATGCATGTTATATTGATGATAATGAAAGTAATACGTATATTTATTATAGTTCTAACGATAATAACTGCATAATATGGGTAATAATGCATGTTATATTGATAAAAATATACGTAATAAGTATAATTATTACAGTTCTGGCGATAATAACTGCATTATATGGGTAATAATGCACGTTATATTGCTAATAATACAAGTAATAAGTATAATTATTACAGTTCTAGCGATAATAACTGCATTATACGGGTAATAATGCATGTTATATTGATAATAATAAAAGTAATAAGTATATTTATTATTGTTCTATCGATAATAACTGCATAATATGGGTAATAATGCATGTTATATTGATAATAATATAAGTAATAAGTATAATTATTACAGTTCTGGCGATAATAACTGCATTATATGCGTAATAATGCACGTTATATTGCTAATAATACAAGTAATGAGTATAATTATTACAGTTCTAGCGATACTAACTGCATTATATGGGTAATAATGCATGTTATATTGATAATATCGGGAGTAATAAGTACAATTATTATAGTTCTAGCGATAATAATAGTACAATATGGCTAATAGTGCATGTTATATCGATAATAATAAAAGTAATAAGTATACTTATTATAGTTCCATCGATAATAACTGCATAATATGGGTAATAATGCATGTTATACTGATGATAATAAAACTAATAAGTATAATTATTACAGTTCTAGCGATAATAACTGCATAATATGTGTAATAATGCACGTTATATTGAGAATAATATAAGTAATAAGTATAATTATTACAGTTCTAGCGATAAAGCTGCATTATATGGGTGATAATGGATATTATATTGATAATATCGGGAGTAATAAGTATAATTATTACAGTTCTAGCGATAATACTAGTAAAATATGGCTAAGAGTGCCTGTTATATTGATAATAATAAAAGTAATAAGTATATTTATTATACTTCTGTCGATAATAACTGCATTATATGGGTAATAATGCATGTTATATTGATAATAATATAAGTAATAAGTATAATTATTACTGTTCTAGCGATAATTATAGTAAAATATGGCTAATAGTGCATGTTATATTGATAATAATAAAAGTAATAAGTATATTTATCATTGTTCTATCGATAATAGCTGCATAATATGGGTAATAATGCATATTATATTGATGATAATAAAAGTAATACGTATATTTATTATAGTTCTAGCGATAATAACTGCATAATATGGGTAATAAAGCATGTTATATTGATAATAATATAAGTAATAAGTATAATTATTACAGTTCTAGCGATAATAACTCCATTACATGGGTAATAATGCATGTTATATTGATAATAATATAAGTAATAAGTATAATTACTACAGTTCTAGCGATAATAACTGCATTATATGGGTAATAATGGATGTTATATTCACAATATCGGGAGTAATAAGTATATTTATTATAGTTCTATCGATAATAACTGCATAATATGGGTAATAATGCATGTTATATTGATAATATCGGGAGTAATAAGTATAATTATTACAGTTCTAGCGATAATACTAGTAAAATATTGCCAAGAGTGCCTGTTATATTGATAATAATAAAAGTAATAAGTATATTTATTATACGTCTGTCGATAATAACTGCGTTATATGGGTAATAATGCATGTTATATTCATAATAATATAAGTAATAAGTATAATTATTAGAGTTCTAGCGATAATAACTGCATTATATGGGTAATAATGCATGTTATATTGATAGTATCGGAAGCAATAAGTACAATTATTATAGTTCTAGCGATAATAATAGTACAATATGGCTAATAGTGCACGTTATATTGATAATAATAAAAGTAATAAGTATTGTTATTATAGTTCTATCGATAATAACTGCATAATATGGGTAATAATGCATGTTATATTGATAATATCGGGAGTAATAAGTATAATTATTATAGTTCTAGCGATAATAATAGTAAAATATGGCTGATAGTGCATGTTATATTGATAATAATAAAAGTAATAAGTATATTTATTATAGTTCTATCGATAATAACTGCATAGTATGGGTAATAATGCATGTTATATTGATGATAATAAAAGTAATACGTATATTTATTATAGTTCTAGCGATAATAACTGCATAATATGGGTAATAATGCATGTTATATTGATAAAAATATACGTAATAAGTATAATTATTACAGTTCTGGCGATAATAACTGCATTATATGGGTAATAATGCACGTTATATTGCTAATAATACAAGTAATAAGTATAATTATTACAGTTCTAGCGATAATAACTGCATTATACGGGTAATAATGCATGTTATATTGATAATAATAAAAGTAATAAGTATATTTATTATAGTTCTATCGATAATAACTGCATAATATGGGTAATAATGCATGTTATATTGATAATATCGGGAGTAATAAGTATAATTATTACAGTTCTAGCGATAATACTAGTAAAATATATTTAACAGTGCCTGTTATATTGATAATAATAATAGTAATAAGTATAATTATTATACTTCTGTCGATAATACCTGCATTATATGGGTAATAATGCATGTTATATTGATAATATCGGGAGTAATAAGTATAATTATTATAGATCTAGCGATAATAATAGTAAAATATGGCTAATAGTACATGTTATACTGATAATAATAAAAGTAATAAGTATATTTATTATACTTCTGTCGATAATAACTGCATTATATGGGTAATAATGCATGTTATATTGATAATATCGGGAGTAATAAGTATAATTATTACAGTTCTAGCGATAATACTAGTAAAATATGGGTAAGAGTGCATGTTATATTGATAATAATATAAGTAATAAGTATAACTATTAGAGTTCTAGCGATAATAACTGCATTATATGGGTAATAATGCATGTTATATTGATGATAATGAAAGTAGTAAGAATATTTATTACAGTTCTAGCGATAATAACTGCATTATATGCGTAATAATGCATGTTATATTGATAATTTCGGGAGTAATAAGTATAGTTATTACAGTTCTGGCGATAATAACTGCATTATATTGGTAATAATGCACGTTATATTGCTAATAATACAAGTACTAAGTATAATTATTACAGTTCTAGCGATAATAACTGCATAATATGGGTAATACTGCACGTTATATTGCTAATAATATAAGTAATAAGTATAATTATTACAGTTCTAGCGATAATAACTGCATTATATGGGTAATAATGCATGTTATATTGATAATATCGGGAGCAATAGGTACAATTATTATATTTCTAGCGATAATAATAGTACAATATGGCTAATAGTGCATGTTATATTGATAATAATAAAAGTAATAAGTATATTTATTATAGTTCTATCGATAATAACTGCATAATATGGGTAATAATGCATGTTATATTGATAATATCGGGAGTAATAAGTATAATTATTATAGTTCTAGCGATAATAATAGTAAAATATGGCTGATAGTGCATGTTATATTGATAATAATAAAAGTAATAAGTATATTTATTATAGTTCTATCGATAATAACTGCATAATATGGGTAATAATGCATGTTATATTGATGATAATGAAAGTAATACGTATATTTATTATAGTTCTAGCGATAATAACTGCATAATATGGGTAATAATGCATGTTATATTGA